>JAULJL010000029.1:3007500-3220385 GCA_030761205.1 Fremontodendron californicum | reverse complement strand
CGAATCCCACATTATTATTAAGATTGCCTTTGTATTCATTACTTGGAATCCTGAAATTGAATGGAATCGAAAGAATATATATTGGTATACGAGAAAAGAATGGCAACAACGAAAGAAAAGAAAAATGACAACCATGAATGAAAGAGGGAATGAAAATGCATCTTGTTCCTATTTTATTAAAATAATAAGAAATAATCTAGCCCATACATAAAAGACCATCCCTAATGCCCTTGGGCATGAGCAACTAGGGACTTGACTCACTGCATTACATTTTATGAGATTCAAGGATAACCGGCAGCTTCGTCACTTTCCAATTACCCAATTCCATTTCAGGTGAGCATGGGTACACCAACAACTCTTCTTTCATCATCAGACTTCACTCCTGCTTTCTCTACCATTTGTATAGAAAGCTCATAAAATGCTGCTTCTAAATTTGGTGTAGGTGCATCAGGATAAATACATCCCCCCAAACGAAAAGTGGAATAAAGATGAGGAAAGACCATCTTCCTCGTTTCCCACTCGTACCCTTTCACACGAGTCAATCTTTTATTCCTCTTCTCAAACCCGACCATCTCCCAATCCCTCCTGGTTGGCCTTTAACCTAGCCCAAACCTTTCTCTGTTTTCTTGTATTTCTGGCATCTCCCTGTCCCTTGAAGATGCTTCCCCAATCCAGAACCAACTCGCCAACCCATCCCAATAGTCTGCTTGAACAACATGCTAACAGTTCGAGAAAAACGCGGAGCAGGCACTTTTGACCCTTCACCAACATATGTTGCATTGATGAATTCAAACGATCTGAAAGAACACTCCAATGCTTCATCAGCTGCTTCGACATAAGGCGTGGTTGGGGACTTGGTTACCAACAAATCCTCTTCCCCGTTAACACACACCAAGTAATCCTTGATGCACCCAAAAGAGTGTATCTTATTTAACCTTGCACTAAAAAGATCAATTGTAAGTATAGTAGTTAGCAAGGGTCGAGTCCTCAGGGATTGGGTTTTAGTTTATAAGTTAATAGTTTAAAACTTAAATTCAAGAACAATAAAAGAAAAGGGGTTTTTGAAGCCAGATTTAAACTAAAGTAAATAATAAGAAAAAGATGCAAGGCGGTATAACCAGCCAATAAAAATATATATACTAAATTAGGCGGTATAACCAGGCAATAAAAATATATATACTAAATTAGGCGGTATAACCAGCCAATAAAAGTAAAACAAAGTTAATATATAAATTAGGCGGTATAACCAGCCAATAAAAATAAATATACTTTTAAAAATAAGCAAACTAGAAAAGTAAGAAAACAAGTAAGTAAGAAGAATCAAATATGAAAAATATGGTTAAGGTTTCATTCTCCACCACTAGACATCATTAAGAATCAATTTCAGATCTATCAATATCAACCAACTATCAAAGTTAACAACCGTAGATAACAACAAGCTCTGTTATCCCAATCTTTCCTTAGTTTGTCGTTAAATAGAACAAGCTGTCTATTTAATCTCTAACCATTGAACAACCTAGAATAAGCTCTCTAAATTCAATTTAATGGCAGCTTTATGATGAGAAAGATAGGTTGATCTAAGCAACAAACACATAAGCTCGGATTGTTCAACTTAGGTTATGTTCCACTTTGCAATTATTGAAAACTTGACCATAATCATTAATCACAAATTGCCACTTATGAATAGGAAATCAAGACAATTACACGGATCAAGACTCCTAAACTAGCAATAGATAATTATCAAGATCTATCTAGTTGTACACCTAAACAAATCAAGACAACATCATGAACAATTCTTGTAGAAGAACATAAGCAACTTTGATAGAAAATTAATGATAGATAGAATCTGAAAATCAATCATAAAACATGTCTAGGGCTTTGAAATCACCCTTAACCAAATAGAAGTTTAGCCTAGCATAGGCATTATAAACATAAACATAAAATTAAAGAAAATCTAAGAAGAAAATAAAAGAAAGAAAGAAGAAGAGGAAGAATATTAATTATCCAACCTCTTGCTCTCTCTAAAGAAAAAGAAAACTAGAGAAAAGAAAGAAAACTAGAGAAAAGAAAGAAGAAGAAAACTTAGAGAATTTTATTAAAATGGCTAATATCCTACCTATGTACAATATGATCCCTTACAATCATCCAAGGCCCTCTATTTATACACATTTTGGAGGGCTAAATGACAAGAGACAAGCTTTACAAATTTCAAAGGTAGGTATAATAGGTGGGTGCATTTTTCTAACAATTTTCGTCATATATGACGATTTTGATCAGCCAACTTGATGGTCGATTTTGTCAATTTTGGAGGCATTATCTGATCACATGGTCTTCTAGAAAAATGTTACCCTATCAGTTACAGATCCATAGCCGTTGGAATCAGCTCATTTTCTGATGTGGATAAGAAGATATGGGCAAAATCCGAAAACAGGTCAGCACAGACGTCATTGCACATCAGCCAACTTGATGGTCGATTTCGCTAGGGAAAACGACTCCGTTTCAAGAAGTGTAAAACATGAAAAAGATAGATATGCCTCTTAGCTTTGCACGGCTACCAATTTCAGCCTTATTGCTTCAGTGAAACGCGAGATATAGCTGATATCGCAAAAGGTGTCGGAACTGGAACTGAACTGGATTTGCCCTTAATTCTAGTAATCTGAAATCACTCAAAGAAACTTGTGAAAAAGACCAAAATACATAAAAATATAAAAGATCATAAACACAATTAGACTAAACAATAATAACTCGTATTTGACACAAAACAATAATAAAACATAACTAAAAACTATATAATTATACGAGTTATCACACCCCCACACTTAGATTGTTGCTAGTCCCTAGCAACGACTCAATAAAAATAAAATAAGAAAATATAATCTAATCCATTTTCGTAGGAAATCACGGTGGCACTTAGCATGTGACACAAGCCTTTAAACCCCTAGGTGTCCCTAGTGGACGAGTTTAGTCTCGTGAGGGTTTACTAGAACGATACCCACAAACATTGAAAAACTAAAATATAAATAAACTACATATACTAAAAATATTTACTCCTAATCCTTTCAATACAAATTAGAGACAATCTTTGAACAAGTCTTATAAACTAATCAATAGCTTAAAAAATTTCACAAAAAATCATGCTTGAATGTAAATTGTTTGAGTTAAGCCAATATTAGCATAACATATCTCAATCAAAATAGTGTATGTTCAAATTTAATCTCAACTTCTCACATGGGATACCCTCATGATTTTCACTCTTTAAAGTAGTGGTGAAGTGTTTACACTCAATCAATATCATGAAAACAGTTCTACCATATTCTTGCTTGTCCACCTATTCTCCACTATTTAGATCATACAACTTCATGAATCAAGAGTTCTTTAATGAAGGTTGTAATGGGGCCAAGGGGTTTGTAATGTGGTTGAAGAACAAAAGGATAAAGATATCACAAAGGTTCCAAAGAGTTCATAAAGTTTAGAGACATAATAAGATCATACAAACAAACTTATCAAAACTCTTTACAAGTACATAGTCACCTAGGCCGGATATTCATGTTGGGCCTTTTCTTCATTCTAAACAACTTTGTAACATCTTTTTCTTTTTCCACAAATTCAAGAGATGATTCATATATATATATATATATATATTTACATAGGAATGTATTTTCCAGTATTCCATTTCTTTTTCTCTTGACTTTTCTTTTCTTTTCCCCCCACACTTATTTCTTGTTTCTAACCCAAATTTTTAATAGATCTTCCTTGTCTTTGCAACTTGTCTCAAAACATGCTAATTCATCTTTGGAACAAAGGTAAAGATATAAGTATATTTAGGTTAGGGACAAGTTATGGTTACCAAAGAGATAGCTTATTCAATGTAGGCTCAAATTGGTTCACTAAGGGTGTGTTCTCTTGGAACATCAATAAGGGATGGCTGTTTGGCCCTGGCTAAAAATCCTAATGCCTCTATCATATTCATGTTGTCACATGTATCAATATAGTCTCAAACGGTTTAAAGCAAGTTCTAGAGAATCATGTAATCATAAGAGCACTCAAGAAATAAATTAGATTGATTTGTATAATGCATCAATCATTATAGGCTCAAAAACTCACAAGGATGATTATACAAGTCAGATTAAGTCTAAACATGCTTCTTTCTCAATCAACATATCATATTAACATTGGCTCATAAAAAGGTTGACATCAAGCTCAATTCTCATGAAAATCTTCTCACTAATAAATCTGTTTTAGACTTATGCAATTCATATCTCATCATTGTATTAAAAAGGAACTAAAACACACTAAAAAAATAATAATAATAATAATAAAGACTCATAAAAAAAATAGTAGACAAAAATAAACGAAATCCTAAATCATTCCCCCCACACTTAATTCTTACATTGTCCTCAATGTAAGTCTATTAACCCAAATGAAAGAATCATGTGTAAGAGAAAAGAACTAATAACATAAGAATAGGAACAACTAAGACTCAAAACGAAACAAACTCATGCAACCTAAATAATCCTAAAATACTAAACAAAAATTAACAAGTAAACATAAAAAGATTAAAATCAAACTGACAAGGTATGTCTCAAGTCTCCCTTACTCAGACCTTGTTCAGAATGAATACTTCTAAATTGCTTAAAATACAACAAACTTTTTTTTTTTTTTTAAATTAGCAAAATATGTCTCTTACCCCCTACTAAAATATGACATTGTCCCCAATGTCAAATTTTAAAGGTAGAATTTAGGAGATATTACCTGCAGAGGTTGCTAACCACTTATTATAACTGAGACACAACAAACAAAATGTTAGATAATGTCACAAAGACAAAGTGCAGTCCACTCCTTGCTCGTCCATATCTCTTTTTCTTTTTCCGAGCGTTTGCGAAACAACCGTAGCAGATAAACACTCATAAGCTTGGAGCTTTTTGAGTAAATCTTCAATGGTTGTAGCAGAAATTATGGTTCTCCTTGCCTCTGAAAACATGAATCCATTATCCACAGCATTATCTAAATATGAAAGCAAATTACTAAAATAACCATTAATATTAAGCAAACCAATGGGTTTCTTATTTGTGACCAAAGATGACCAAGAAGCCACGCAAGCTATTTCTTCCAATGTACCCAGACCTCCTGGTAAAGCAATGAATGCATCGGCAGAATGGTACATGATTGTTATCCGTTCAGGGATACTCCAGACTTGTATTTCCTTACCCACGGTAGGTCCACAAAAACTTGTGAATAGTTTTGGCACGATTCCTAGAACTGGACTTCCTCCGATGTGTGCTGCTGTAGCGACTGCTCCCATTAAACCCGTACTACCGCCTCCATAAATCAACTGGATCTTTTGTTGGGCAAGTATTACTCCAACTCTTATGGCTTCATCAGCGAATATGTTATTTTTCCCTGGATAAGCACCTCCAAAGACACAAATTTTTTTAATGCGTTGGGACGAAGTACTTTCCATTTTTTTTTCTTTTTCGAGTGCCTGAAAGAGAATGAGTACATGGTGTAATATATAGAGGACTGAGTAGTGAATCAGACAAGAGTAATAATGTCGCCGAAAGTGTATCTGACCTGTCAGAAGAAAATATTAACCTAACAAAAGATTTTTGCGTGATTTCAGGAAGAAAATCAAAAAGAGAAGAAAAAATCAACCGTAAAAGACAAATAAAAAAAACGAGAATAATTACACAAATCGAACAACACGTAAATTAAACCAAAATAAAGTTATTGCAAATCAAACCAAAAACTGAGAAGTCATTTATTGTAGTTGTGATTGTGGCTCACATCTTCCTCTGGTTTTACGTCCAGAAACGGCTTAAACGCCTTCTATGAGTCGAGGATATGCTTCCCATCCAGTTTTCTTACAAGCTGGCAAACAGGGTCTTTTAACATCAGATTCCGAAGATGTTGCCATTCCCTTTGGAATTGCGGCCATAAATCAAGAATTTCTCTTTGTACGTCTCCACTAGGATGCGTCTCAAGAGAAAGTTGGATATTACCCAAATTCTCCTTACTCAGTCCATCCTTAATGAATTCAATTTTATCATCTCGATTAGAGGACGGAATCCCAATAGAACGACATTTACCGTTACACGTCCATCGTGCACATTTGTGGCAATTTGAACTCATGCGCTTTGCTCGTCGCTTTTTTGCAAAAGTGCTTCTACCTGTACCTGGTAAATGCAAAACAGGAAGATATTCATCTTCACGTACCTTGGCTTCAATTATCCAACGTATGTCTCCAGGAATCCCTTTGTGCATAAGCATTCTTAATCTTTCAAATCGAACTTGGTAAAGCTTCAGTAAAATATTTCGAGGAAAAGGAGGAAATCGTTTCTGCAATCTTGTGAGAATATCATCCATCCTGAAAAAAAATGAAAAAAAATGAAAGAGAAATTGGAAGAGAAATTTATATACAATATCAGTTTTGTGGGTAGCTGATGGAACCGACTTAAATAATCACGGAGTACCGTTATCCGCCATTTAACCGGGGTTAAAAAAAAATTATATTTACATCTAGTGTTTTTCAAAACAAGGATCAGAAAGAAAAACAACATAAAAAGACTCAAAAACAAAACACTCTAAATAAAATCCTAAATTCTCCCCCCCCACACATAATTCTTACATTGTCATTAATGTAATGCTATTATCCCCCAATGCAAGAATTATATGTAAGAGAAAAGAACTATTAAACAAAAGAAACTTATGCAGCCTAAATGAACTTAAAAGCAGTAAACACAATTAACAAAGAAACATAAGAAATAAAATAAAAAAAAATAAAAATAATAAAAGAAAAAGAAAAAGAAAGAGAAAGCAAATCTGAATATGGAAGGTTGGCAATTTCATCTTTAATTGGGCTGCCTTCCCAATTAACACTTGAGTTAGTGTTTTGAATCTAACCAACACCCCTTCTTGGCTTTTTAGGCTTGTCAGGCTCATACATGAAATTTCCTAAATTTATGCGTTTGAGAGGAAGCTTTCTTTGCACAACAGTGGACGCATTCTCCATTACAAGTATTATTCCATCATCCTTGGTGGTGTATATCTCATCGAGGAATGGTGCATCTTTTGGTACTTGTTGAATGGCATCCACAAATAAACTGTTTAAGGTTTCCAGGATGTCTTGTTCATGTTCCTCCTCCTTGAACTTTGCGAATCTACTAGGAAAAGGTGGAGAAGAAACATTAGCAAAAATTGGAATCTTAAATGTTACCTCCGGTGTCGAAATACTCTTATTTGGATCTGTGGCTTTATTATCCTCAAGAATAGAATCCATCTCTAATTTTGTCTCATCCTCATCTTGTTCCTCATTCCTGAAGGTCACAATAGTAGCATTCTCCTTTGGGTTAATCATCGTTTGGGCAGGGAGTTCTTCAGATCTTTGTGCTACCCATCCCACCATACTACTAGCCAATTGGCTCATTTGCTTTTCCAAACTCTGGATGCTTGCCCTTGTTTCCTGTTGAAATTGCAAAGTATTAGTAACAAGAGAATAGACAAGATCTTCTAAAGAAGTACCTGAGTTTTGAGTCATATGTGATGGCTGAAAAAGATCTGATTCTTGAGACCATGATTGATTGAAGATAGATGGATGAGTGTAACTGGCATAAGGATCTACTTCTTGGAAATTTTTTGAGTAGCCATAATTAGTATGATCCCACCATCCCTCATGGTAAGTGTTTGAGTAATGATCATGCAGTTGGTCTTGGAACACTTGATGGCCTTGACATCCTCCCATGGCAAATTGTTGAACTGGGAAGGTGAGATTGGCTTGTTGATTCTCCATGTTCATGTATGCCACCAACTCTTCAAGTGTTAGATTGCTCAATTCCATCGTTTTTTTTATTTTTATTTTTTTTTATTTTTTTTTTCAAAATTTGATAAGAAAAACCCGTATGTACAAGAAAACAAAACTCATTAGAACTGAAAATAAGAATAAACCAAGTAACAAATAAACTAAAGAAAGCAATCCCCGGCAACGGCGCCAAAAATTTGATGCACCCAAAAAAGTGTATCTTATTTAACCTTGCACTAAAAAGATCAATTGTAAGTATAGTAGTTAGCAAGGGTCGAGTCCTCAGGGATTGGGTTTTAATCTATGAGTTATTAGTTTATAACTTACGTTCAAAGAAAACAATAAAAGAAAAGGGGTTTTTGAAGCCAGATTTAAACTAAAGTAAATAATAAGAAAAAGATGCAAGGCGGTATAACCAGCCAATAAAAATATATATACTAAATTAGGCGGTATAACCAGCCAATAAAAATATATATACTAAATTAGGCGGTATAACCAGCCAATAAAAGTAAAACAAAGTTAATATATAAATTAGGCGGTATAACCAGCCAATAAAAATAAATATACTTTTAAATATAAGCAAACTAGAAAAGTAAGAAAACAAGTAAGTAAGAAGAATCAAATATGAAAAATATGGTTAAGGTTTCATTCTCCACCACTAGACATCATTAAGAATCAATTTCAGATCTATCAATATCAACCAACTATCAAAGTTAACAACCGTAGATAACAACAAGCTCTGTTATCCCAATCTTTCCTTAGTTTGTCGTTAAATAGAACAAGCTCTCTATTTAATCTCTAACCATTAAACAACCTAGAATAAGCTGTCTAAATTCAATTTAATGGCAGCTTTATGATGAGAAAGATAGGTTGATCTAAGCAACAAACACATAAGCTGATGCACCCAAAAGAGTGTATCTTATTTAACCTTGCACTAAAAAGATAAATTGTAAGTATAGTAGTTAGCAAGGGTCGAGTCCTCAGGGATTGGGTTTTAGTTTATAAGTTAATAGTTTAAAACTTAAATTCAAGAACAATAAAAGAAAAGGGGTTTTTGAAGCCAGATTTAAACTAAAGTAAATAATAAAAAGAAGATGCAAGGCGGTATAACCAGCCAATAAAAATATATATACTAAATTAGGCGGTATAACCAGCCAATAAAAATATATATACTAAATTAGGCTGTATAACCAGCCAATAAAAGTAAAACAAAGTTAATATACAAATTAGGCGGTATAACCAGCCAATAAAAATAAATATACTTTTAAAAATAAGCAAACTAGAAAAGTAAGAAAACAAGTAAGTAAGAAGAATCAAATATGAAAAATATGGTTAAGGTTTCATTCTCCACCACTAGACATCATTAACAATCAATTTCAGATCTATCAATATCAACCAACTATCAAAGTTAACAACCGTAGATAACAACAAGCTCTGTTATCCCAATCTTTCCTTAGTTTGTCGTTAAATAGAACAAGCTCTCTATTTAATCTCTAACCATTAAACAACCTAGAATAAGCTCTCTAAATTCAATTTAATGGCAGCTTTATGATGAGAAAGATAGGTTGATCTAAGCAACAAACACATAAGCTCGGATTGTTCAACTTAGGTTATGTTCCACTTTGCAATTATTGAAAACTTGACCATAATCATTAATCACAAATTGCCACTTATGAATAGGAAATCAAGACAATTACACGGATCAAGACTCCTAAACTAGCAATAGATAATTATCAAGATCTATCTAGTTGTACACCTAAACAAATCAAGACAACATCATGAACAATTCTTGTAGAAGAACATAAGCAACTTTGATAGAAAATTAATGATAGATAGAATCTGAAAATCAATCATAAAACATGTCTAGGGCTTTGAAATCACCCTTAACCAAATAGAAGTTTAGCCTAGCATAGGCATTATAAACATAAAGATAAAATTAAAGAAAATCTAAGAAGAAAATAAAAGAAAGAAAGAAGAAGAGGAAGAATATTAATTATCCAACCTCTTGCTCTCTCTAAAGAAAAAGAAAACTAGAGAAAAGAAAGAAAACTAGAGAAAAGAAAGAAGAAGAAAACTTAGAGAATTTTATTAAAATGGCTAATATCCTACCTATGTACAATATCCTCTACAATCATCCAAGGCCCTCTATTTATACACATTTTGGAGGGCTAAATGACAAGAGACAAGCTTTACAAATTTCAAAGGTAGGTATAATAGGTGGGTGCATTTTTCTAATAATTTTCGTCATATTGTATGACCATTTTGATCAGCCAACTTGATGGTCGATTTTGTCAATCTTGGAGGCCTGATCTGATCACATGGTCTTCTAGAAAAATGTTCCCCTATGAGTTACTGATTCATAGCCGTTGGAATCAGCTCATTTTCTGATCTGGAGAAGAAGATATGGGCAAAATACGAAAACAGGTCAGCACAGACGTCATTGCACATCAGCCAACTTGATGGTCGATTTCTTCAATATTGGAGGCTTTGTCTGATCACATGGGCTTCTAGACAAATGTTCCCCTATCAGTTAGTGATCCATAGCCGTTGGAATCAGCTCATTTTCTGATGTGTATCGGACGATATGGTCAAAATGTGAAAACTGCTCAGGACAGACGTCATTGCACATCAGCCAACTTGATGGTTGATTTCGCTAGGGAAAACGACTCCGTTTCAAGAAGTGTAAAACATGAAAAAGATAGACATGCCTCTTAACTTTGCACGGTTAAAATTTCAGCCTTATTGCTTCAGTGAAACTCCAGATATAGCTGATATGGCAAAAGGTGTCGGAACTGGAACTGAACTGGATTTGCCCTTAATTCTAGTAATCTGAAATCACTCAAAAAAACTTGTGAAAAACACCAAATTACATAAAAATATAAAAGATCATAAACACAATTAGACTAAACAATAATAACTCGTATTTGTCACAAAACAATAATAAAACATAACTAAAAACTATATAATTATACGAGTTATCACACCCCCACACTTAGATTGTTGCTAGTCCCTAGCAACGACTCAATAAAAATAAAATAGGAAAATCTAATCTAATCCACTTTCGTAGGAAATCACGGTGGCACTTTGCATGTGACACAAGCCTTTAAACCCCTAGGTGTCCCTAGTGCACGAGTTTAGTCTCGTGAGGGTTTACTAGAACGATACCCACAAACATTGAAAAACTAAAATATAAATAAACTACATATACTAAAAATATTTATTCCTAATCCTTTCAATACAAATTAGAGACAATCTTTGAACAAGTCTTATAAACTAATCAATAGCTTAAAGAATTTCACAAAAATTCATGCTTGAATGTAAATTGTTTGAGTTAAGCCAATATTAACATAACATATCTCAATCAAAATAGTGCATGTTCAAATTTAATCTCAACTTCTCACATGGGATACCCTCAAGATTTTCACTCTTTAAAGTAGTGGTGAAGTGTTTACACTCAATCAATCTCATGAAAACAGTTCTACCATATTCTTGCTTGTCCACCTATTCTCCACTATTTAGATCATACAACTTCATGAATCAAGAGGTCTTTAATCAAGGTTGTAATGGGGCCAAGGGGTTTGTAATGTGGTTGAATAACAAAAGGATAAAGATATCACAAAGGCTCCAAAGAGTTCATAAAGTTTAGAGACATAATAAGATCATACAAAGAAACTTCTCAAAACTCTTTACAAGTACATAGTCACCTAGGCCGAATATTCATGTTGGGCCTTTTCTTCATTCTAAACAACTTTGTAACATCTTTTTCTTTTTCCACAAATTCAAGAGATGATTCATATTTTTTACATAGGAATGTATTTGCCAGTATTCCATTTCTTTTTCTCTTGACTTTTCTTTTCCCCCCACACTTATTTCTTGTTTCTAACCCAAATTTTCAACTAAAAATATCCCTTGTTTTTTTGCAATATGTCTCAAAATATATAATCCATCTTTAGAACAAGGGTAAGGATATAAGTATATTTAGGCTAGGTGTAAGTTGTGGTTACCAATAAAACAGCATATTTAATGTAGGCTCAAATTGGCTCACTAGTGGGGATGTTCTCTTAGAACATTAATAATGGATGGCTGTTTGGCTCTAGTTATAATCCTAATGCCTCTATCATATTCATGTTGTCACATGTATCAATATAGTCTCAAACGGTTTAAAGCAAGTTCTAGAGAATCATGTAATCATAAGAGTACTCAAGAAAGAAATTAGATTGATTTGTATAATGCATCAATCATTATAGGCTCAAAAACTCACAAGGATGATTATACAAGTCAGATTAAGTCTAAACATGCTTCTTTCTCAATCAACATATCATATTAACATTGGCTCATAAAAAGGTTGACATCAAGCTCAATTCTCATGAAAATCTTCTCACTAATAAATCTGTTTTAGACTTATGCAATTCATATCTCATCATTGTATTAAAAAGGAACTAAAACTCACAAAAAAATAATAATAATAATAATAAAGAAAAAAAAATAGTAGACAAAAATAAAAGAAATCCTAAATCATTCCCCCCCACACTTAATTCTTACATTGTCCTCAATGTAAGTCTATTAACTCAAATGAAAGAATCATGTGTAAGAGAAAAGAACTAATAACATAAGAATAGGAACAACTAAGACTCAAAACAAAACAAAACCATGCAACGTAAATAATCCTAAAATACTAAACAAAAATTAACAAGTAAACATAAAAAGATTAAAATCAAACTGACAAGGTATGTCTCAAGTCTCCCTTACTCAGACCTTGTTCAGAATGAATACTTCTAAATTGCTTAAAACACAACAAACTTTTTTTTTTTTTTTTTTTGAAAAGAAGAAATCAAACTGACAAGGTATGTCTCAAGTCTCCCTTACTCAGACCTTGTTCAGAATGAATACTTCTTAATTTTTTTTTTTTTTAAATTAGCAAAATATGTCCCTTACCCCCTACTAAAATATGACATTGTCCCCAATGTCAAATTTTAAAGGTAGAATTTAGGAGATATTACCTGCAGAGGTTGCTAACCACTTATTATAACTGAGACACAACAAGCAAAATGTTAGATAATGTCACAAAGACAAAGTGCAATCCACTCCTTGCTCGTCCATATCTCTTTTTCTTTTTCCGAGCGTTTGTGAAACAACCGTAGTAGATAAACACTCATAAGCTTGGAGCTTTTTGAGTAAATCTTCAATGGTTGTAGCAGAAATTATGGTTCTCCTTGCCTCTGAAAACATGAATCCATTATCCACAGCATTATCTAAATATGAAAGCAAATTATTAAAATAACCATTAATATTAAGCAAACCAATGGGTTTCTTATTTGTGACCAAAGATGACCAAGAAGCCACGCAAGCTATTTCTTCCAATGTACCCAGACCTCCTGGTAAAGCAATGAATGCATCGGCAGAATGGTACATGATTGTTATCCGTTCAGGGATACTCCAGACTTGTATTTCCTTACCCACGGTAGGTCCACAAAAATCTGTGAATAGTTTTGGCACGACTCCTAGAACTGGACTTCCTCCGGCGTGTGCTGCTGTAGCGACTGCTCCCATTAAACCCGTACTACCGCCTCCATAAATCAACTGGATCTTTTGTTGGGCAAGTATTACTCCAACTCTTATGGCTTCATCAGCGAATATGTTATTTTTCCCTGGATAAGCACCTCCAAAGACACAAATTTTTTTAATGCGTTGGGACGAAGTACTTTCCATTTTTTTTTCTTTTTTTTTTTCGAGTGCCTGAAAGAGAATGAGTACATGGTGTAATATATAGAGGACTGAGTAGTGAATCAGACAAGAGTAATAATGTCGCCGAAAGTGTATCTGACCTGTCAGAAGAAAATGTTAACCTAACAAAAGAATCTTGCGTGATTTCAGGAAGAAAATCAAAAAGAGAAGAAAAATCAACCGTAAAAGTCAAGAGTAATAATGTCGCCGAAAGTGTATTTGACCTGTCAGAAGAAAATGTTAACCTAACAAAAGATTTTTGCTTGATTTCAGGAAGAAAATCAAAAAGAGAAGAAAAATCAACCGTAAAAGACAAATAAAAAAAAAGAGAATAATTACACAAATCGAACAACACGTAAATTAAACCAAAATGAAGTTATTGCAAATCAAACCAAAAGCTGAGAAGTCATTTATTGTAGTTGTGATTGTGGCTCACATCTTCCTCTGGTTTTACGTCCAGAAATGGCTTAAACGCCTTCTATGAGTCAAGGATATGCTTCCCATCCAGTTTTCTTACAAGCTGGCAAACAGGGTCTTTTAACATCAGATTCCCAAGATGTTGCCATTCCCTTTGGAATTGCGGCCATAAATCAAGAATTTCTCTTTGTACGTCTCCACTAGGATGCGTCTCAAGAGAAAGTTGGATATTACCCAAATTCTCCTTACACAGTCCATCCTTAATGAATTCAATTTTATCATCTCGATTAGAGGACGGAATCCCAATAGAATGACATTTACCGTTACACGTCCATCGTGCACATTTGTGGCAATTTGAACTCATGCGCTTTGCTCGTCGCTTCTTTGCAAAAGTGCTTCTACCTGTACCTGGTAAATGCAAAATAGGAAGATATTCATCTTCACGTACCTTGGCTTCAATTATCCAACGTATGTCTTCAGGAATCCCTTTGTGCATAAGCATTCTTAATCTTTCAAGTCGAACTTGGTAAAGCTTCAGTAAAATATTTCGAGGAAAAGGAGGAAATCGTTTCTGCAATCTTGTGAGAATATCATCCATCCTGAAAACAATAAAAAAAATGAAAGAGAAATTTATATACAATATCAGTTTTGTGGGTAGCTGATGGAATCGACTTAAATAATCACGGAGTACCGTTATCCGCCATTTAACCGGGGTTAAAAAAATTATATTTACATCTAGTTATTTTCAAAACAAGGATCAGAAAGAAAAACAACATAAAAAGACTCAAAAACAAAACACTCTAAATAAAATCCTAAATTCTTCCCCCCACACATAATTCTTACATTGTCATTAATGTAATGCTATTATCCCCCAATGCAAGAATTATATGTAAGAGAAAAGAATTATTAAACAAAAGAAACTTATGCAGCCTAAATGAACTTAAAAACAATAAACACAATTAACAAAGAAACATAAGAAATAAAAATAAAAACAATAAAAATAATAAAAGAAAAAGGAAAAGAAAGAGAAAGCAAATCTGAATATGGAAGGTTGGCAATTTCATCTTTAATTGGGCTGCCTTCCCAATTAACACTTGAGTTAGTGTTTTGAATCTAACCAACACCCCTTCTTGGCTTTTTAGGCTTGTCAGGCTCATACATGAAATTTCCCAAATTTATGCGTTTGAGAGGAAGCTTTCTTTGCACAACAGTGGATGCATTCTCCATTACAAGTATTATTCCATCATCCTTTGTGGTGCATATCTCATCGAGGAATGGTGCATCTTTTGGTACTTGTTGAATGACATCCAGAAACAAACTGTTTAAGGTTTCCAGCGTGTCTTGTTCATGTTCATCCTCCTTGAACTTTGCGAATCTACTAGGAAAAGGTGGAGAAGAAACATTAGTAAAAATTGGAAACTCAAACGTTACCTCAGGTGCTGAAATACTCTTATTTGGATCATTGGCTTCATTATCCTCAAGAATAGAATTCATCTCTAATTTTGTCTCATCCTCATCTTGTTCATCATTTCTCAAGGTCACAATAGTAGCATTCTCCTTTGGGTTAATCATCGTTTGGGCTGGGAGTTCTTCAGATCTTTGTGCTACCCATCCCACCATACTACTAGTCAATTGGATCATTTGTTTTTCCAAACTCTGGATGCTTGCCCTTGTTTCCTGTTGAAATTGCAAAGTATCAGTAACAAGAGAATAGACAAGATCTTCAAAAGAAGTACCTGAGTTTTGAGTCATATGTGGTGGTTGAAAAAGATCTGGTTCTTGAGACCATGATTGATTGAAGCTAGATGGATGAGTGTAATTGGCATAAGGATCTACTTCTTGGTAATTTTTCGAGTAGCCATAATTAGTATGATCCCACCATCCCTCATGGTAAGTGTTTGAGTAATGATCATACTGTTGGTCTTGGAACACTTGATGGCCATGACATCCTCCCATGGCCAATTGTTGAATTGGGGAGGTGAGATTGGCTTGTTGATTCTCTATGTTCATGTATGCCACCAACTCTTCAAGTGTTAGATTGCTCAATTCCATTGTTTTTTTTTTTTTTTTTAAATTTGAAAAGAAAAACTTGTATGTACAAGAAAATAAAACTAATTAGAACTGAAAATAAGAATAAACCAAGTAACAAATAAACTAAAGAAAGCAATCCCCGGCAACGGCGCCAAAAATTTGATGCACCCAAAAGAGTGTATCTTATTTAACCTTGCACTAAAAAGATAAATTGTAAGTATAGTAGTTAGCAAGGGTCGAGTCCTCAGGGATTGGGTTTTAGTTTATAAGTTAATAGTTTAAAACTTAAATTCAAGAACAATAAAAGCAAAGGGGTTTTTGAAGCCAGATTTAAACTAAAGTAAATAATAAAAAGAAGATGCAAGGCGGTATAACCAGCCAATAAAAATATATATACTAAATTAGGCGGTATAACCAGCCAATAAAAATATATATACTAAATTAGGCGGTATAACCAGCCAATAAAAGTAAAACAAAGTTAATATACAAATTAGGCGGTATAACCAGCCAATAAAAATAAATATACTTTTAAAAATAAGCAAACTAGAAAAGTAAGAAAACAAGTAAGTAAGAAGAATCAAATATGAAAAATATGGTTAAGGTTTCATTCTCCACCACTAGACATCATTAAGAATCAATTTCAGATCTATCAATATCAACCAACTATCAAAGTTAACAACCGTAGATAACAACAAGCTCTGTTATCCCAATCTTTCCTTAGTTTGTCGTTAAATAGAACAAGCTCTCTATTTAATCTCTAACCATTAAACAACCTAGAATAAGCTCTCTAAATTCAATTTAATGGCAGCTTTATGATGAGAAAGATAGGTTGATCTAAGCAACAAACACATAAGCTCGGATTGTTCAACTTAGGTTATGTTCCACTTTGCAATTATTGAAAACTTGACCATAATCATTAATCACAAATTGCCACTTATGAATAGGAAATCAAGACAATTACACGGATCAAGACTCCTAAACTAGCAATAGATAATTATCAAGATCTATCTAGTTGTACACCTAAACAAATCAAGACAACATCATGAACAATTCTTGTAGAAGAACATAAGCAACTTTGATAGAAAATTAATGATAGATAGAATCTGAAAATCAATCATAAAACATGTCTAGGGCTTTGAAATCACCCTTAACCAAATAGAAGTTTAGCCTAGCATAGGCATTATAAACATAAAGATAAAATTAAAGAAAATCTAAGAAGAAAATAAAAGAAAGAAAGAAGAAGAGGAAGAATATTAATTATCCAACCTCTTGCTCTCTCTAAAGAAAAAGAAAACTAGAGAAAAGAAAGAAAACTAGAGAAAAGAAAGAAGAAGAAAACTTAGAGAATTTTATTAAAATGGCTAATATCCTACCTATGTACAATATCCTCTACAATCATCCAAGGCCCTCTATTTATACACATTTTGGAGGGCTAAATGACAAGAGACAAGCTTTACAAATTTCAAAGGTAGGTATAATAGGTGGGTGCATTTTTCTAATAATTTTCGTCATATTGTATGACCATTTTGATCAGCCAACTTGATGGTCGATTTTGTCAATCTTGGAGGCCTGATCTGATCACATGGTCTTCTAGAAAAATGTTCCCCTATGAGTTACTGATTCATAGCCGTTGGAATCAGCTCATTTTCTGATCTGGAGAAGAAGATATGGGCAAAATACGAAAACAGGTCAGCACAGACGTCATTGCACATCAGCCAACTTGATGGTCGATTTCTTCAATATTGGAGGCTTTATCTGATCACATGGGCTTTTAGAAAAATGTTCCCCTATCAGTTAGTGATCCATAGCCGTTGGAATCAGCTCATTTTCTGATGTGTATCGGACGATATGGTCAAAATGTGAAAACTGCTCAGGACAGACGTCATTGCACATCAGCCAACTTGATGGTTGATTTCACTAGGGAAAACGACTCCGTTTCAAGAAGTGTAAAACATGAAAAAGATAGATATGCCTCTTAACTTTGCACGGTTAAAATTTCAGCCTTATTGCTTCAGTGAAACTCCAGATATAGCTGATATGGCAAAAGGTGTCGGAACTGGAACTGAACTGGATTTGCCCTTAATTCTAGTAATCTGAAATCACTCAAAGAAACTTGTGAAAAACACCAAATTACATAAAAATATAAAAGATCATAAACACAATTAGACTAAACAATAATAACTCGTATTTGACACAAAACAATAATAAAACATAACTAAAAACTATATAATTATACGAGTTATCATAAGCTCGGATTGTTCAACTTAGGTTATGTTCCACTTTGCAATTATTGAAAACTTGACCATAATCATTAATCACAAATTGCCACTTATGAATAGGAAATCAAGACAATTACACGGATCAAGACTCCTAAACTAGCAATAGATAATTATCAAGATCTATCTAGTTGTACACCTAAACAAATCAAGACAACATCATGAACAATTCTTGTAGAAGAACATAAGCAACTTTGATAGAAAATTAATGATAGATAGAATCTGAAAATCAATCATAAAACATGTCTAGGGCTTTGAAATCACCCTTAACCAAATAGAAGTTTAGCCTAGCATAGGCATTATAAACATAAACATAAAATTAAAGAAAATCTAAGAAGAAAATAAAAGAAAGAAAGAAGAAGAGGAAGAATATTAATTATCCAACCTCTTGCTCTCTCTAAAGAAAAAGAAAACTAGAGAAAAGAAAGAAAACTAGAGAAAAGAAAGAAGAAGAAAACTTAGAGAATTTTATTAAAATGGCTAATATCCTACCTATGTACAATATGATCCCTTACAATCATCCAAGGCCCTCTATTTATACACATTTTGGAGGGCTAAATGACAAGAGACAAGCTTTACAAATTTCAAAGGTAGGTATAATAGGTGGGTGCATTTTTCTAACAATTTTCGTCATATATGACGATTTTGATCAGCCAACTTGATGGTCGATTTTGTCAATTTTGGAGGCCTTATCTGATCACATGGTCTTCTAGAAAAATGTTACCCTATCAGTTACTGATCCATAGCCGTTGAAATCAGATCATTTTCTGATGTGGATAAGAAGATATGGGCAAAATACGAAAACAGGTCAGCACAGACGTCATTGCACATCAGCCAACTTGATGGTCGATTTCGCTAGGGAAAACGACTCCGTTTCAAGAAGTGTAAAACATGAAAAAGATAGATATGCCTCTTAGCTTTGCACGGCTACAAATTTCAGCCTTATTGCTTCAGTGAAACTCGAGATATAGCTGATATGGAAAAGGTGTCGGAACTGGAACTGAACTGGATTTGCCCTTAATTCTAGTAATCTGAAATCACTCAAAGAAACTTGTGAAAAAGACCAAAATACATATAATATAAAAGATCATAAACACAATTAGACTAAACAATAATAACTCGTATTTGACACAAAACAATAATAAAACATAACTAAAAACTATATAATTATACGAGTTATCAATCCTCCTTAACAAACATGATTTTCTGGTGCAACGATGAGGGAATTGCTCCTGCCATATGAATCCATGGCCTTCCCAACAGACAACTATAAGATGTTGAAATCTCCATAACTTGAAACTTTATTTTGAAAGTGCAAGGCCCAATCTGCAGAGACATTTCAATATCTTCCAAAACCGCCCGACGGGTCCCATCAAAGGCTCTCACAATCATGTGACTAGGTTGAATGTGAGACACATCTATTGGAAGCTTAGATAATGTAGTCATCGGAATAACATTAATGGAAGAACCATTGTCAATAAGTACTTTAGCCACAACATGACTTTTGCACTTGACCGTGATATGGAGGGCCTTAGTACTGCCCCTTCCTTACGGCGGAATCTCATCATCATTGAAAGTTATAAAATTGGTAGCCACCAGATTTCCTGCAATATGACTCACATTCTCCATAGAAATATTATGAGGCACATGTGCCTTGTTCAGGACTTTCAGCAAAGCTTCTCTGTGAGGCTCGGAATTCAACAATAGTGACAACAGTGAAATTCGAGCTGGTATTTTATTCAACTGTTCAACCACACTGTATTCATTGTGTTTAATCAGCTTAAAAAATTCACAAGCCTCTCTCTCAATCACAGGCTTCTTATATTCCGTATCCCGAACCACCAATGGGTTCGTCTTGCTTCCTGGTTCTTCATTCTTTTCTCCTTCCGCTGCTTTTCCTTTCCTGTCCCTATCAAGTATTTCAGGCGAATAACAACGCCCACTCCGAGTCACTCCCCCTACTCTAGTCAAATTGGCAGATTCATAAATAATCACGACTGAATTACTAAGCATTTCATGGTTTATGATGTCACACCCATATCTCCACGGTACTGCTTTATCATTTTGATATGGAATGGACTAGGGACACTAATCGTAATAACGAGATTTTTGATCCCCACTAGCTTCTCATCCTCGAACTGACTTGTCTTTTTCTCATAAAAAAATGTGATTGGTTTCACAACAGGCACCGAAGATTCTCCAATTACCACATCAATTTCATCTGCCCCATACTCTTGTGTAAAACTCAATCCGGGAGAGATCCATTAGTTTATGTAACTCCCGTCGGAATTCAACATAACCTTGCACCAAATGGCCAACTATGCCTTGGTGATATTTGCAAACCTTGCTTGGATCATATTCACCAAGATAGCTATCTAAATTAGCCTGAATAGGACTAAACATGCTAGCTTTGACCAGGACATCGAAAATGTAATCCATTGATGTCGTAACCTCATCCACTTTCCCCTTGATTACGGTAATCTTGCCGTCTCCCAAAACATTTACCGTCGGTCTTGCATGGTTTGGTAAAGGATTATCGTTGACGTTCGGGCCACCTTCTCTTCAAAGTTTATCAACCCAGCCTTAATCAAGCTTTGCACCTTGTACTTCAAAGCTGTGCAGTTTTTGGTGGAGTGTCCCACATTTCCTGAATGGTAGTCACATCGGGCATTAGGATCATACCACCTAGGGTATGGAGGTTTCAAGGGTTCTAAGTGTACCGGTGCAACCAGATGGTTCTTGATAAGATCTGGAAGCAAGTCCGCATAGGACATGGGAATCAGATCAAAAGACATTCTTTCTTGGCTGGCTCGTGGTCCCCTTGGATTAATTGGTGGTTGATTGGCTTGTACGGGTGGCCCAATTGGAGGAGCCAATGGTCTTGGGCGGAAATTAGGTTGGAACGCCTGCGGAGGTGTGGGTGGATAAGCATATGAACCTGGATTGATGGCATTGGTATTCGGGTAGTATGGCTGGTACGCGGATTGTGGGAAGTGCGGGACGTAACCTCCTGTTTGTTGCCCTCTATAAACAATAGTCTGGACATCAACTTCCTTATTCTTTTTCACACTATTCCTCTTTACAACAGATTCTCCTCCTTCAATCTTGCCATTCTTGATGGTATTTTCTATGATTTCACCAAAAATCACCATATCAGCAAAGTTCTTTGTGGCATTTTCAATCATCCTGTCGTAGTACGGAGCCTTAAAAGTACTAACGAACAACACCGTAGTCTCTTTCTCAGTCAGAGGCGGCTGGTTCTGGGCAGCAATGTCCCACCATCTCTAGGCATAGTCCTTAAAACTTTCGATGGATTTCTTCTCCATATTTTGTAGAGACAAATGGTCCGGAGCCATATCAACAATGTGTTTATAGTGACTGATGAATGCCTTGGCCAATTGACTGACAAATGGTCCGGAGCCATATACATTTTCTGCCTTTCTACCTTTAGTTTTTGTTATGTTTTCGATCTTTATCTTGTTTACTTATAATATGTTTTTGAATTTTAGGTACAATAAGGAGAATGAAGTCAAAAGATGTAAATAATGATGGTAAAGAGCTTCTTCAAGTTATAGTTGTTTCCCACTTCTTAAAGTTATAGCATTACCATTTTGTGGTGTCTCCAAATTTCGTGCCATGGTGTTGTTTTCCCCTTGAGCACTATCATTTTGTGGTGTCTCTAGCTGTTTCCCACTTCTTAAAGTTATAGCATTGGCATTCTCTCTTGGATTCACTATGGTTTGGGAAGGTAATTTCCCAGAATCCCTTGCTTGCATTTGACTCATGGTTATTGCCAATTGCCCAATTTGAGTCTCCAAATTTCGAATACTTGTCTTTGTTTCCTGTTGAAATTGAATTGTATTAGTAGAAAGAGCTTTAACAAGATCTTCAAGAGAAGTACCTGAATTTTGGGTGGGTGGCAGTTGTTGTCGGGTTTGGTATGGTTGTTGCACTCTTTGCTGAAAACCCGGTGGCCTGTTGTCAAATGGTGGAGGAATAGTTTGTGATTGGTTCCCTTCATAATTGAAGTTTGGATGATCCCTCCATCCTGGATTGTAAGTGTTTGAGTAGGGATCATATTTCCTTGATTGGTTCTGAAATCCACCCATGGCATTCACATGTTCATTGGTGTCCTCTTGAAGTGTTGGACACATATCAGTTTGGTGCCCCATGTTTGAACATATGCCACAAGCCTTTATTTGCTGTATATTACCTACAGCCAATTGTTGAACAAGAGAAGTCAGTTTATCAAACTTTTGTTCAAGGGATGATATACTTACCTCATTAACTCTCTTGGGTTGTGGTGGTGGATCTTGTCTCATTGAGAATTGTTGAGAATTGGCTGCCATGTTGGAGATTAGAGTTCTAGCAGCCCCGGGAGTCTTATCAACTAGAGCTCCCCCACTAGCGGCATCTATCATACTTCTCTCCATGGGCATGAGACCTTCATAGAAGTATTGGATGAGAAGTTGTTCACTTATCTGATGGTGTGGACATGATGCACAAAGTTTCCTGAACCTCTCCCAATATTCATATAAGGACTCTCCATTGTATTGCCGAATCCCACATATCTCTTTTCTAATGTTGGCAGCCTTAGATGCTGGGAAATACCTTTCCAAGAATGCTTTCTTCATATCATTCCATGTAGTGATGGTCCCGGATGGTAGATAGTAGAGCCATATCTTTGCTGAATCAGCTAGAGAGAATGGGAAGGCTCTCAACTTAACTTGCTCTTCCGTGACTCCTGTTGGTCTCATGCTTGAACAAACTACATGGAATTCCTTGAGGTGCTTATTTGGATCCTCTCCTGCAAAACCATGAAAAGTTGGGAGAAGATGAATCAAACCAGATTTTAATTCAAAAGCTACCTCAAGATTAGCATATTCAATGCATAATGGTTGTTGATCCAAGTCCGGAGCGGCTAGCTCCTTGAGAGTTCGGTTGTCAGCTGCTGCCATCTCTCTTTGCTCCTCTTGGATGTTTTGGATCAACTCCTCGATTGGTTGTTGGTGAGAAGTTATAAATTCCCGAATTCTCCTAAGTCTTATGTCTTCTTCAGGAGCTTGGAACATTCACTAATAAAAAAAATAAATAAAAATAATAAGAAAGTAAATAATTAGAACTGAAAATATGAATAAACCAATAAACTAATAAACTAAAGAAAGCAATCCCCGGCAACGGCTCCAAAAACTTGATGCACCCAAAAGAGTGTATCTTATTTAACCTTGCACTTAAAAAGAATCAATTTGTAGAGTATAGTGATTAGCAAGGGTCGAGTCCTCAGGGATTGGGTTTTAGTTTATAAGTTAATAGTTTAAAACTTAAAAACAAGTAAACAAAAGTAAAGGGGATTTTGAAATCAGATTTAAACTAAAGTTAACAATAAGAATGAGAAAACAAGTAATTAAGAAGAATCAAATATGAAAAATATGGTTAAGGTTTCATTCTCCACCACTAGACATCATTAAGAATCAATTTCATATCTATCAACATTAATTAGCTATCAAAGTTAACAACCGTAGATAACAACAAGCTCTGTTACCCCAATCTTTCCTTAGTTCGTCGTTAAATAGAACAAGCTCTCTATTTAATCTCTAACCATCAAACAACGTAGAATAAGCTCTCTAAATTCAATTTAATGGCAGCTTTATTATGAGAAAGATAGGTTGATCTAAGCAACAAACACATAAGCTCGGATTGTTCAACTTAGGTTATGTTCCACTTTGCAATTATTGAAAACTTGACCATAATCATTAATCACAAATTGCTACTTATGAATAGGAAATTCAAGACAATTACACGGATCAAGACTCCTAAACTAGCATTAGACAATTATCAAGATTTATCTAGTTGGCCACCTAAACAAATCAAAACATCACCATGAACAATTTTTATGGAAGAACATAAGCAACTTTGATAGAAAACAATGATAGATAGATTCTGAAAATTAATTAAATAACATGTCTAGGGCTTTGAAATCACCCTTAACCAAACAAGTTTAGCCTAACATAGACATTGTAAACATAAACATAAAATTAAAGAGAATCTAAGAAGAAAATAAAAGAAAGAAAGAAGAAGAAGAAGAATATTAATTATCCAGCCTCTTGCTCTCTCAAAAACAAAGAAACAAAGAAGAAATCAGAATTTGATGCTTGGGGAAGTGTCAATTTCGTATGCCCCTTTGGTCTCTATTTATAGGCAATAGCTAGGGCATCAAACAAGTGAATTTCAGCTCTCTCCCTTCAATAAATGCTGACTTGTGGCTAAAGTTAAGAAAAAGTGGCTGACTTTTGTGTTTTAAGGAAAGATATAAGCCTTGGCAGCCAAGTTTGAATAAAGTAGGAAAGTTTTAGTCAAAGCACTCTTTAATGAAGAGAGATTATATTCTTGCAGCCAAAGTAAGTGTAAGGAAGGAAAGTCTTGGCTGATTTAATTCTCCTACTTTGACTAGGATTAGCTTTAAGTTAAGATACTTGCAATTAATGCAATTAATGCAAGTTGATAGCCACTAATCCTTCTTTGGCAAGGATAAACTTAAATGTCAACTAGGGTATTAAGAAAAAGTTGTCATTTACGGCTAAGGTTTTTTTTCTGCCACTAGGGTTTTTAAGGAGATATTCCAATGCCGATTTGGATGACCATTTCTTATCCGATTTAGGCCCATGACCAGCCGTTGGAAAGGTAATCAAGTGATCTTCAAAAGTGAAGAAGGAAGTTTCTTCGAATAAAGACTCTAACATCATGTTTTCTTAGCAACAAGCTACAGAGGTCAAAACTGTCTTCTTGCTTTGCACCAAGAATTTGATCTTTTTGACTCCCAACTCTTTTTCCATCTTGTGATTGTGATTTTGTAAGCTCTTTAACATCCTAATTGACATGTTTTGACTTCATCTCCTCCAAAATACCTACAAAGCATAAAAACCTAGTAAAATGTCAAGGAAGTAAGAATCAAAGCACAAAGTATAAAGAAATTAAATAGGAAAATGTATAAAATTAAGCACTTATCACATAATCACAAGATGGAAGAAGACTTGGGAGTCAAAAATATCAATTTCTGGTTGAAAAGCAATCAGGCAGATTTTGACCTCCGGAGCTTGTTGTAAGGAAAACGTGATGTTAGATTCTTTATTTGAAGAAACTTCCTTCTTGACTTTTGAAGTTTACTTGATTATCTTTCCAACGATATATTATGGGTCGAAATCGGATAAGAAATGGGCTTTCAAAATGGCGCTAGAAAATCTCCCTAAAGAACCTTATGGCCAGAAAAACCCTAATCGCAAATCTGAAAAGAAAAAAAAAGGCAAAAACGTGATTTTTGCACCTCCAGGCTTACTTGTGCGGCAAGGACTTATTCTCATGGTTTTAAAGCTCTATAAATACCATCTTTTGAGCCACAAACTAGACATCTTTTGAGGAGACTCAAGGATCATCATTATTGTTCTTCTTCTTCTCCATTCTTTTATTTTCTTTTTAGTTTTATGTATATATTATCTATGTCTATGCTAGGCTAAACTTTTATTTGGTTAAGGGTGATTTCAAAGCCCTAGACATGTTATGTAATTAATTTTCAGAATCTATCTATCATTGTTTTCTATCAAAGTTGCTTATGTTCTTCCATTAAAATTGTTCATGATGATGTTTTGATTTGTTTAGGTGGCCAACTAGATAAATCTTGATAATTGTCTAATGCTAGTTTAGGAGTCTTGATCCGTGTAATTGTCTTGATTTCCTATTCATAAGTAGCAATTTGTGATTAATGATTATGGTTAAGTTTTCAGTAATTGCAAAGTAGAACATAACCTAAGTTGAACAATCCGAGCTTATGTGTTTGTTGCTTAGATCAACCTATCTTTCTCATCATAAAGCTGCTATTAAGTTGAACTTAGAGAGCTTATTCTAGGTTGTTTGATAGTTAGAGATTAAATAGAGAGTTTGTTCTATTTAACGACGAACTAAGGAAAGATTGGGGTAACAGAGCTTGTTGTTATCTACGGTTGTTAACTTTGATATCAAATTAATGTTGGTAGATATGAAATTGATTATTAATGATGTTTAGTGGTGGAGAATGAAACCTTAACCATATTTTTCATATTTGATTCTTCTTAATTACTTGTTTTCTCATTCTTACTGTTAACTTTAGTTTAAATCTGATTTCAAAATCCCCTTTACTTTTATTTACTTGTTTTTAAGTTTTAAACTATTAACTTATAAACTAAAACCCAATCCCTGAGGACTCGACCCTTGCTAATCACTATACTCTACAATTGATTCTTTTTAAGTGAAAGGTTAAATAAGATACACACTTTTGAGTGCATCACCAATTCTTTCCAAGTATGAACCCGATTCCTGTCGAGTTGAACATACCACCTAGCAGCGGACCCTGTACGACTGTCCTGAAAGACATGGACAAGCAGCTTATCATCTTTAGTGTAGGCGGCCATTTTCTGACAATACATGGTGATATGGGATATGGGACACTTGGACACATCAAACTTTTCGAAGTCAAGAGTCTTGAACTTAGGCGGGATTCACTATATCTGGCACTAAACAAAGCCCTTCAGCATCCACAGAACCATAGTAGTCTAACCCCTCAACAGCTTGGAGCCTTTCTTCAATCATCTTCATTTTTCGAGACTTGATCTCTTCTACCACTTTCAGCTTCTCTAACTCTTTGGGATCGTCTAAATCTGGAACTTGGACTGGGTCTATCTTTGTCCCAGGAACAAGAAAAGTGAACCCTGGGATTTGAGGTTGGCCGTGTGGATAAGTGAATCCTTCCATGTAGGGCACCTGCTGTAATTGTTCATGTTGCACTTGAGATCGAAAGCCGGGCAGACATAAAGATTCGCCCACATTCTGCTCTTTCCCTTGAGAACCAGATTCATCTTCCTTATTCTTCCCTTTCAGACTTTTCATCATTTCCAACAAAGAACTTAATTGCTCTCTAATCTCATCCTGAGCTTGTTCTACCTTATCTATCCTTGAGGATTGCTCTTCGCCCATTTCTCTAACTCTTGATTTGGTGTTGTAAGAGTGACGAGAAGACTGTCTCGAAGATTGTGACTGTCGATCTATCCTTGAACCTTTAGCAAAATTTCTTAAATCAGGATGATATGCTTAAAATTTAAAACTAAATTGATGATGCTTATGCACACATGGATGAAATGTTTATGAAAGAACACCAGCCACATAACAAATATAGATAAAAAGAATTTTATAAATAAAATTACCAAATCTATAGAAATCCTAAAAACCAAAGCGATCCTAAAAACATAAAAAAATAAAACTTCAAGTGGTCCTAAAGCATAAAAAAATGAAAATTCTTACAAAGACTCCTAAAATCATAAATCTAAAAATCATAACGCCTCCAAAGGAACTTGACAATCTGACGGTAGTGAGACTGAGCTTCATCCAAAAGTTCGTATATGAGCTGGCATTTTCATGGAACGGATGTACTTTCTCCTTAATCTCCATGATTCTATCATACATGTCTTCTGCCTTACGGGATGCCACATCGAAATAGTCAAACATATTTTCCAGAAGATTCTGCTTTTTGGAGTCTGCATCTCGGAGTTGCGAGCATTCTTCCATCAAGTTCATTAATTCGATAACCAATTCTTGGCAATCAGCTGCTTTCTTTTCTTGATCAAACAACAATTCCCCATTTTCTTCCTTTAGGCGTCCGACCTCAGTAGTCAAAAGCGAATATTTCTTTTCCATACCTGTCAAGGATTCTTTCAAAGTGTGACCATCTTCGGTAAGTTTATGAATAATGCCATCTCTTTCCACTAAACCGTTCCCCAACTTTCGAACTTTTAATCGAAGCTTGTTGGCCTTGCTTTTTTCTTTGTTCAAGCCCTTTTCTAACTCTTCTACCCTTGATTGTAGTTTCTGGTTTTCTTCCCCCAATTCATCTTTTTCTTCTTGTAGCTTCCTCTTAGCCTTTTCTATCCTCAGCATAGGATCCGAGGCTATAACCTTGGCTGAACCGTCTGGACTTCTTTTGCAAGGAATCACAACATCTTTTGCTCTCCTGGCCTGCCACACAGAATATTCAGGAGTAGTGTTCCATGAGATGCTACCCCCCTCAACTAGAATCGTTAATTTCCAAGCCTTCATGAGTTCTTCTATCCTGTTGATAACCCCTTTATCTGAATAAGAGAAATCCACCTGGTTAAGTCCGTGAGTCATCGGTATGAACTGTTTATACCCCGCCTGTCTCCGTACCATGATGGGAGAGTAGCTAACAACACCCCAAAGTCCCAAGAGAGGAACCCAAGGTTGATCACCACAGCTAAATAACATAAGTCCATGAGGCATCCATGGTGCTTTCCAGATCACTTGTCGGCTTGTAAGTTCTCGCAACATCACTACCCATTCTTCTTTTGACCTTGATTCAGGTGCTTTCACAGAACTCCTTGATAGGGATGCTAGTGGTGAAGTATGGCTTTCGGAACTTCGACTCCTGGCACTCAAAATGACTTTTCATCCAGATGTACAACAACTGTAAACATCCAATGAAACGCCCCTTTCCATTTCTCCTACAGTGATTCAGTGACCTGATAGACTCGGCTAATATAGCTGGAGCCGTATTGATCTGTTGTTGAACTTGGTCCATGAAATTCACCACAGTTGTTTCAATATGTCCCAATATCTTCGAGAAAACCACAAGTCCGTAGATAGCCAAAGCCCTCACCTCCAAACCTTTATCATCATCTGGGTGTTTGACAATGAAGTTTCGGAGAACATTCCATGGAATACCAGTGCTCTTACCCTTTGTCTTCACAATTTTGTCAACTTCTGTCAAGCTGATTCCAATGACCTTTGCTAGCTTCTTCCGATAACCTGTCTTGTTCTTCCAGTAGACTTTGTCTGGATTAGGAGGGTCCAAACGAAGCAGTGCTGAATACTCTTCTATAGTTGGAACCATATCTACCTCGTTGAACACGAAGCACCTGTATGATGGGTTCCAAAACTGCATCATGGCTCTTACCAAGTTATTATCGACTTCGATAGATAGGAGCAAAGCCAGATCCCCATACTTTTGTATGAATGTTTCTTGTCAAGTTCCATCCCAAGAATGCCAAATGCTGATCAGATCTTCAAGGTTGTTCTATGCCAGATCCATGTGAACTTTCTCGGGAAGAGTAGAGACATACCCGACTAGAAGGCAATCTCTTGTACTTTGTTGGATTGCTTCAGACCTAAGCTTCAAACTACTGGCAGACTCACGCTTGGCGACTGTCAGGTTTTCCATGGATTTAATGGACATTCTTTTTATCTAGACCGTTATGTGGCAAGATGACTTTATGAAGATGCATGATGTATGAAAAGAAAGAAATAAACAGTTAGATATTATATCAACAAACTTATGAAAAGATAAAAATACAACAACATGTGTAAGCACTGCAACATCATGGTGAGCATATCAGCAAAACAAATGTGTCAGGTAAACAAGCATCATGTTAATGAAAAAGTATAGGGTAAGAAGTGTTCCTTCATATGTCCTAAGTTCGGGTTGTCCTCTATATAAGGTTGGACATGGCTCTATCTTAAAGTTTGGCCGCTTAAGTATTGTTTATATGCTGGGTTTAGGGTACTTGACCAAGCTAAAAAGGTCCCCAAATTTCTCCTTAACATCATCCATGTAGAATGAGTAAGGCACCCCATTCCTCACCCATTACAGGCTCCAACCGGAAGGGTTCAATTCGGGTGAGAGTATTTTCCAAAGTTATGGCGGAGGTTATCACCTCTCAAAAACTTTGGTACTTTACACTCTGAAGGTGTTTCACTAGCCGTTGCGGAGGTTTTCACCTCTCGAAGGCGTATGTACTTTACCCCCTCCTAAAAGGGACGAGTACGGGTATAGGACTTTATGATATGCATGTGTCATGTGTGCGAAGGGACATTCAAACCTTATTTTACCCATAAAAGTACAAGAAACAAAAGTTGTTAGTACAAATAACAAAATCAAAAATAAAAATAAAAATAAATAAACAAGTAAATTCATAAAAAATTAACACTTAAAGATCAATAAACCTAAGGTATCACAAGACTAATTCATGGCTCGACTCTCTAATGTCCCCAGCGGAGTCACCAAACTGTCATAACGTTCCAAATACGAATTTAGCATGCTAGACACAAATCAATGGAGTCGCCACTAATCATCTAATCTAGGTGTGATTAGTCACCTTTATGAATCTATCCTATTTAAAGTAATCCTAAGCTTGACTAAGGCACCTTAAAAAGAATAAGTTCTGGTCTACTTATCAGAACTAGGTTCGGGAGTACGGTTACATGTGAGGAAGGATTAGCACCCTCACAACGCCTATCTAAGAGATGGTACCTAATTAGTCTTGTGATACTTAAAAAGTCTTAATTAAATGGTCTTGTCTATCCTATTTTCACTTTAATTGTTAAAGTTAGAAATCTCGGAGATTATTTTTTAGGTCTTCCTTCCATTCATTCTGATAAAATTACTAAAAAAGCGTTTCCTCACCTCGATAGTATTCAAAAGAAACCATTCGTTCTATTGAAGAGACTCCGTCGTCAGAAAAGTTAGATTATTCAACAAAATTATTTCTCTTAAATTAATCTTCCAAAATTAATCCATATTTTATTAATGTTTGTTCGAAAAATAAATTATGATCTTTAATATCGAAAATCATCCCTTAAAATATTCTTCCATTCATTCTGGAGAATTTTTGAGAAAATGTTTCTCACCTAGAAATTTCTTAAAACTCATCCATTCGCAACTTTCTTGAATTTCATCATCGAAAAAAATCTTAATTTATTCTTCAATTTAATTAAGCATTTATTATGGAAAATCAATTTTAGAAAAAGATGTCGAAAATTAATTATTCTTTTTTTTAAAAAAATAAATAAATTTTTTATTTTTATTGGTATTGAAAATTATGTCTTAAAAACTCTTTCCATTCATTCTGGAGAATTTTTAAAAGATTTCTTTTACCTAGAAATTTCTCAGAAATCAACCATTCGTAATTTCTTTGAATTTCATCATTGGAAAATTCTCAATTTATTAATTTTAAAAACAACTAATCTTCAATTAAAATAATCTAAATTAATTAAAATATTTTTTATCGATAAATAAATCCATGGTTAATAACAAATACAATAATATAAAATCAATTAATAATAAAATATAAGATATAATAATAGTAATTAAAATAAATAGTAATTTTTTATGAAAATAATGATAAATAAAATCTATAAGAATAATTAATTAATAAACAAAAACTAAATAATCCACACAAAAAAAACCTACAAAAAGAAATTGAAAAATCCAATTAGTAAAATAAATAAATAATAAATAATTAAAATATAACAAACAAATAACAAAACAAACACAAAACAATAACAACAAAAAAAAAAAGACTTAGCATGCGGGTCAAGCCCAGGTGCGGGTCACGCGTGGGCCGCCTGGCCCGACCCACCTGCTGTTAAAAGACAGATTTTTTTGTGTGGTCATTTTACCTGTTTTTTAGAAAAAAAAAATCTTTTCTTCTCTCTGATTTTTCCAAGAACACCAAGAATGTTCTTCAAGCAAACCCAGATTCCGGTCACCTGCTGCCACTGCCGTCGCCAATCGCCGCCACTGCACCATCGTCGTCGTCGTCGCAGGTGCCGATGGTCGAAAAAATCTTAAAACACTCCTCTCGATCTTCTCTTTTCAAAAACCAAATTAGTTTCACCCGAATCTCTCTAGAATCTCCTAGATCTGAAATCAAATTTCGAAACTTCAACTCCTCCAATCTACTCCGTTGACCGTCGAATGGCCACCACTTTCTAGCTTTTGCTTCCTCTAATTAAAACCTAGACTTTCCTTCACAAAAAACTTTTCGAAACTAAACCTAGCACTCACTCTTCAAATTTTGAATTTTTCACTCAAGAAAAATATTTTTTTTTCTACTGATTTCAAAAATACTAGGCTTTTTTCCTTGTGATCTTTGATCTCTGATGTGTGTCTTTTGATTGTGATGCTTGGGTTCTTTGAATAGAGAATAAATTAGTTTTAATCTAGTTAGGAGTCTTCAATTTGATCAAGAATGTTTTTTTTGTTTCAATCAAAACTCTTAGAGTCTAAGTTCAATCCAAAGAAGAGATCAAGTCCAACCTAAACTTGGTTTATCATTTTTTTATTTATTTCGAATTTTTGAATTTATCCTCCTTTTATTTTTTTGTTATTTTTTATTTTCTTTTTTTTTTTAAATTTTCTGATTTCTTTTCTTTCTTTCTTTTGGTTTCTTTTATTTAAAAAAATAAATAAAATAACACTCGGATAAAATCTGGTGTCTACAGGAACCTAACCTAAGTTGAACAATCCGAGCTTATGTGTCTACAGGAACCTAAATCAACCTATCTTTCTCATCATAAAGTTGCTATTAAATTGAACTTAGAGAGCTTACTCTAGGTTGTTTGATAGTTAGAGATTAAATAGAGAGCTTGTGTTATTTAACGACGAACTAAGGAAAGATTGGGGTAACAGAGCTTGTTGTTATCTACGGTTGTTAACTTTGATAGCTAATTAATGTTGATAGATATGAAACTGATTCTTAATGATGTCTAGTGGTGGAGAATGAAACCTTAACCATATTTTTCATATTTGATTCTTCTTAATTACTTGTTTTCTCATTCTTATTGTTAACTTTAGTTTAAATTTGATTTCAAAGTCCCCTTTACTTTTGTTTACTTGTTTTTAAGTGATAAACTAATAACTTATAAACTAAAACCTAATCCCTGAGGACTCGACCCTTGCTATTCATTATACTCTACAATTGATTTTTTTAAGTGCAAGGTTAAATAAGATACACTCTTTTGGGTGCATCAAAGATCATGGGCTGATCTTCAAAAAAAGCCTATGTCAAGCTAAGGACAGTAATGGTATGGCTCTATGTCAAGCTAAGGACAATAAACCAAGTGCTTCTTCGGAGGCAACCCAAAAGGATGGAGAGCATCTATTATATCAGATTTGCATATTCCTTACTCTCCATAATTCTATCTTTTATTGTTTTTCTTTAGTTTGTTTTGTTTATTAGTTCTTTTCTCTTACATATAATTCTTGCATTGGGGATAATATCATTACATTGAGGACAATGTAAGAATTAAGTGTGGAGGGAAGAATTTAGGATTTTCTTTAGTGTGTTTTGTTTTTGAGTCTTTTTATTTTGTTTTTAGTGTGTTTTAGTTACTTTCAATACCATGAGGAGATATGAATTGCATAAGTTTAAAACTAGTCTATTAGTGAGAAGATTTTCATGAGAATTAAGCTTGATATCATTTTTTTATGAGTCAATGTTAATAGGAAATCAAGACAATTACACGGATCAAGACTCCTAAACTAGCATTAGATAATTATCAAGATTTATCTAGTTGGCCACCTAAACAAATCAAAACATTATCATGAACAATCTTAATTGAAGAACATAAGCAACTATGATAGAAAATTAATGATAGATAGAATATGAAAATCAATTACAAAACATATCTAGGGCTTTGAAATCACCCTTAACCAAAGAAGTTTAGCCTAACATAAGTATGGATAATATAAATAAAACTAAAAAGAAAATAAAAGAATGGAGAAGAAGAAGAAGAATAATGATGATCCTTGAGTCTCCTCAAAATATGTCTAGTTTGTGGCTCAAAAGATGGTATTGATAGAGCTTTAAAACCCTGAGAATAAGTCTTTGCCGCACAAGTAAGCCTGGAGGTGCAAAAATCACGTTTTTGCCTTTTTTCAGATTTGCGATTAGGGTTTTTTTGGCCGCTGGGTTCTTTAGGGAGATCTTATAGCGCCATTTTGAATGCCCATTTCTTATCCGATTTGGGCCCATAATATATCGTTGGAAAGATAATCAAGTGAACATCAAAACTCAAGAAGGAAGTTTCTTCAAATAAATAATCTAACATCATGTTTTCCTTACAACAAGCTCCGGAGGTCAAATCTGTCTAATTGCTTTTCAACTAGAAATTGATATTTTTGACTCCAAGTCTTCTTCCATCTTGTGATTATGATTTTGTAAGCTCTTTACCATCATTATTGACATCTTTTGACTTCATTCTCCTTTTTTTACCTAAAATTCAAAAACATATTATAAGTAAACAAGATAAAGATCGAAAACATAACAAAAACTAAAGGTAGAAAAGCATAAAATGTATATTTTATGAGCTTATCAAATACCCCCACACTTAGCTTTTTTCTAGTCCTCGAGCAAAACGAAATAAAAATAAAATAAGAAAATCTAATCTAATTCACTTTCGTAGGAAATCGCAGTGGCACTTAGCATGTGACACAAGCCTTTAAACCCCTAGGTGTCCCTAGTGGACGAGTGTGGTCTCGTGAGGGTTTACTAGGACGATACCCACAAACATTGAAGACATAAGAAAAACTAAAAATAATAATAATAATTATAACTAATCCTTCCAATATAAATTAGAGATAATCATTGGACAAGTCTTATAAACTAATCAATAGCTTAAAGAAATTCACAAAAAATCTTGCTTGAATGTAAATAGTTTGAGTTAAGCCAATATTAACTTAACATATTTCAATCAAAATAGTGCATATTCAAACATAGTCTCAACTTCTCACATGGGATACTCTCCTGATTTTCACTCTTTAAAGTAGTGGTAAAGTGTTTACACTCAATCAATCTCATGAAAACACTTCTACCATATGCTTGCTTGTCCACCTATTCTCCACTATTTAGATCATTCAACTTCATAAATCAAGAGGTCTTTATTCAAGGTTGTAATGGGGCCAAAGGGTTATAATGTGGTTAAAGAACAAAAGGATAAAGATATCACAAAGGTTCCAAAGAGTTCATAGAGTTTAGAGACATAATAAGATCATACAAATAAAACTTCTCAAAACTCTTATAAAGCACATAATAACATAGGCTAAATATTCATGTTGAGCCTTTGCTTCATTCTAACCAACTTTTTAACATCTTTTTCTTTACTTTAACTAGAAGTTCAAGAGAAGATTTTTTTTAATATGGGAATGTATTTGACAATGATCCCTTTCTTTTTCTCTTAACTTTTTCTTTTCTTTTCTTCCCCCACACTTATCTTTTGTTTCCAACCCAAATTTTCAACTAAAAATATCCCTTGTTTTTTACAATATGTCTCAAAATATATAATCCATCTTTAGAACAAGGGTAAGGATATAAGTATATTTAGGCTAGGTGTAAGTTGTGGTTACCAATAAAATAGCATATTTAATGTAGGCTCAAATTGGCTCACTAGTGGGGATGTTCTCTTGGAACATTAATAATGGATGGTTGTTTGGCCCTGGTTATAATCTTAATGCCTCTATCATATTCATGTTATCACATGTATCAATATAGTCTCAAACGGTTTAAAGCAAGTTCTAGAGAATCATGTAATCATAAGAGCACTCAAGAAAGAAATTAGATTGATATGTATAATGCATCAATCATATAGGCTCAAAACTCACAAGGTTGATTATACAAGTCAATTTTAAGTCTAAACATGCTTCTTTCTCAACCAACATATCATATCAACATTGGCTCATAAAAAATAGTATCAAGCTCAATTCTCATGAAAATCTTCTCACTGATAACTAGTTTTAGACCTATACAATTCATATCTCATCATTGTATTAAAAAGAACTAAAACACACTAAAAATAATAATAATAATTATATTAAAGACTCATAAAAAAATAATAGGCAAAAATAAAGGAAATCCTAAATCCTTCCCCCCACACTTAATTCTTACATTGTCCCAATGTAATGCTATTAACCAAATGAAAGAATCATGTGTAAGAGAAAAGAACTAATAACATAAGAATAGAAATAACTAAGACTCAAAATAAAACAAATTCATGCAACCTAAATAATCCTAAAATACTAAACAAAAAATTAACAAATAAACATAAAAAATAAAAATAATAAAAGGAAAAGGAAAAGGAAAAGGAAAAGAAAGAGAAAGCAAATCTGAATATGGCAGGTTGATAATTTCTTCTTTAATTGGGCTGCCTTCCCAATTAACACTTGAGTTAGTGTTTTGAACCTAACCAACACCCCTTCTTGGCTGTTTAGGATTTGCAAGATCATACAAGAAACTTTCAGAATTTGTACGTTTTGTAGGGCAGTTTCTTTGCACAATAGTGGATGCATTCTCCATTACAAGTATTATTCCATCATCCTTTGTGGTGCATAGCTTGTCAAGGAATGGTGCATATTTTGGTATTTGTTGAATGACATCCACAAACAAGCTATTTAAGGTTTTCGGCATGTGTTGTTCATGTTCTTCCTCCTTGAACTTTGCAAATCTACTAGGAAAAGGTGGAGAAGATACATTAGTAAAAAGTGGAACCTTAAACGTTACCTCAGGTGCCGAAGTACTCTCTTTCGGAATTGAAGCTTCATTATCATCAATAGTTGAATCCATCTTTAGTTCTTTCTCATCCTTAGGTTCCCTTGGATTTTCTGATTCATCCTCAAGTTGTGTGGCACTAACACTCTCCTTTGGATCAATCATCGATTGGGAAGGGAGTGCTTGAGATCTTTGTGCTACTAATCCCACAGTACTACTAGCCAATAGGCTCATTTGCCTTTCCAAACTCTGAATACTTGCCTTTGTTTCCCTTGTTTCCCGTTGAAGTTGCAGAGTATTAATAACAAGAAAATTGACAAGTTCTTCTAAAGAATTACCTGAGTTTTGAGGTGGTGGCTCAAAAAGATCTTGTTGCTGATCCCATGGTTGATTGAAGACAAATTGATTAGTGTAATTAGCATAAGGATCTACTTCTTGATAATCTCCCGAGTAGCCATAATGAGTATGATTCCACCATCCCTCATTGTAAGTGTTTGGGAAAGCATCATACTGTTGTCCTTGGAACCCTTGATGCCTTTGGTATTCTCCCACATCATAGGCTGCTTCAAAATTATCTTTTTGGTAGTATGGGCACCAATTGGTTGGATGATCGATCATGAAGCACACTCCACACTGCTTTGATTGTTGAATCTTACTTATGGCCACTTGTTGAACTATGGAGATGAGATTGTCTAGTTGGTTCTGAAGGTTCTGAAGTTTTGATGTAGCACCTGCCATCTCTTCTTGCTTGAAATTTGAAAACAAAAACCTGTATGTACAAGAAAAATAAAATTAATTACAACTGAAAATAAGAATAAACCAATAAACTAATAAACTAAATAAAGCAATCTCCGGCAACGGAGCCAAAAACTTGATGCACTCAAAAGTGTGAATCTTATTTAACCTTGCACTTAAAAAAAATCAATTGTAGAGTATAGTGATTAGCAAGGGTCGAGTCCTCAGGGATTGGGTTTTAGTTTATAAGTTAATAGTTTAAAACTTAAAAACAAGTAAACAAAAGTAAAGGGGATTTTGATATGTGCTTAATTTCATACATTTTCCTATTTAATTTCTTTATACTTTGTGCTTTGATTCTTACTTCCATGACATTTTACTAGGTTTTTATGCTTTGTAGGTATTTTGGAGGAGATGAAGTCAAAACATGTCAATTAGGATGTTAAAGAGCTTACAAAATCACAATCACAAGATGGAAAAAGAGTTGTGAGTCAAAAAGATCAAATTCTTGGTGCAAAGCAAGAAGACAGATTTGACCTCCGGAGCTTGTTGCAAAGAAAACATAATGTTAGACTCTTTATTCGAAGAAACATCCTTCTTGACTTTTCAAGATCACTTGATTACCTTTCCAACGGTTTGTCATGGGCCTAAATCGGATAAGAAATGGTCATCCAAATCGGCATTGGAATATCTCCATAAAAACCCTAGTGGCAGAAAAAACCCTAGCCGCAAATTACATCTTTTTCTTAATACCTTAGCTGACATTTATGTTTATCCTTGACAAAGAAGTATTAGTGGCTGTCAACTTGCATTAATTGCATTAATTGCAAGTATCTTTCCTTAAAGCTAATCCTAGTCAAAGTAGGATAATTAAATCAGCCAAGACTTTCCTTCCCTACACTTACTTTGGCTGCAAGAATATAATCTCTCTTCATTAAAGAGTGCTTTGACTAAAACTTTCCTACTTTATTCAAACTTGGCTGCCAAGGCTTATATCTTTCCTTAAAACACAAAAGTCAGCCACTTTTCCTTAACTTTAGCCACAAGTCAGCATTTATTGAAGGGAGAGAGCTGAAATTCACTTGTTTGATGCCCTAGCTATTGCCTATAAATAGAGACCAAGGGGGCATACGAAATTGACACTTCCCCAAGCATCAAATTCTGATTACTTCTTTGTTTCTTTGTTTTTGAGAGAGCAAGAGGCTGGATAATTAATGTTCTTCTTCTTCTTCTTTCTTTCTTTTATTTTCTTCTTAGATTCTCTTTAATTTTATGTTTATGTTTACAATGCCTATGCTAGGCTAAACTTTTATTTGGTTAAGGGTGATTTCAAAGCCCTAGACATGTTATGTAATTAATTTCCAGAATCTATCTATCATTGTTTTCTATCAAAGTTGCTTATGTTCTTCCATAAAAATTGTTCATGGTGATGTTTTGATTTGTTTAGGTGGCCAACTAGATAAATCTGGATAATTGTCTAATGCTAGTTTAGGAGTATTGATCCGTGTAATTGTCTTGATTTCCTATTCGTAAGTAGCAATTTGTGATTAATGATTATGGTCAAGTTTTCAGTAATTGCAAAGTGAAACATAACCTAAGTTGAACAATCTGAGCTTATGTGTTTGTTGCTTAGATTAACCTATCTTTCTCATCATAAAGCTGCTATTAAATTGAACTTAGAGAGCTTATTCTAGGTTGTTCGATAGTTAGAGATTAAATAGAGAGCTTGTTCTATTTAACGACGAACTAAGGAAAGATTGGGGTAACAGAGCTTGTTGTTATCTACGGTTGTTAACTTTGATAGCTAATTAATGTTGATATATATGAAATTGATTCTTAATGATGTCTAGTGGTGGAGAATGAAACCTTAACCATATTTTTCATATTTGATTCTTCTTAATTACTTGTTTTCTCATTCTTATTGTTAACTTTAGCTTAAATCTGATTTCAAAATCCCCTTTATTTTTGTTTACTTGTTTTCTAAGTTTTAAACTATTAACTTATAAACTAAAACCCAATCACTGAGGACTCGACCCTTGCTAATCATTATACTTTACAATTGATTCTTTTTAAGTGCAAGGTTAAATAAGATACACTCTTTTGGGTGCATCAAGTTTTTGGTGCCGTTGCCAGGGATTGCTTTCTTTAGTTTATTAGTTTATTGGTTTATTCTTATTTTCTGTTCTAATTATTTACTTTCTTTTTTTTTCTTTATTAGTGAATGTTCCAAGCTCCCGAAGAAGACTTAAGACTTAGGAGAATTCGCGAATTTATAACTTCTCACCAACAACCAATTGAGGAGTTGATCCAAAACATCCAAGAGGAGAAAGGAGAGATGGCAGCAGCTGACAATCGAACTCTCAAGGAGCTAGCCGCTCCGGACTTGGGTCAACAACCATTATGCATTGAATATGCTAATCTTGAGGTAGCTTTTGAATTAAAATCTGGTTTGATTCATCTTCTCCCAACTTTTCATGGTTTTGCAGGAGAAGATCCAAATAAGCACCTCAAGGAATTCCATGTAGTTTGCTCAAGCATGAGACCAACAGAGGTCACGGAAGAGCAAGTTAAGTTGAGAGCCTTCCCATTCTCTCTAGCTGATTCAGTAAAGGAATGGCTCTACTATCTACTATCCGGGACCATCACTACATGGAATGATATGAAGAAATCATTCTTGGAAAGGTATTTCCCAGCATCTAAGGCTGCCAACATTAGGAAAGAGATATGTGGGATTCGGCAATACAACGGAGAGTCCTTATATGAATATTGGGAGAGGTTCAAGAAACTTTGTGCATCATGTCCACACCATCAGATAAGTGAACAACTTCTCATCCAATACTTCTATGAAGGTCTCATGCACATGGAGAGAAGTATGATAGATGCCGCTAGTGGGGGAGCTCTAGTTGATAAGACTCCCGGGACTGCTTGAACATTAATCTCCAACATGGCAGCCAATTCTCAACAGTTCTCAATGAGACAAGATCCACCACCACAACCCAAGAGAGTTAATGAGGTAAGTATATCATCCCCTGAACAAAAATTTGATAAACTGACTTCTCTTGTTCAACAATTGGCTGTAGGTAATATACAACAAATAAAGGCTTGTGGCATATGTTCAAACATAGGGCACCAAACTGATATATGTCCAACACTTCAAGAGGATACCAATGAACATGTGAATGCCATGGGTGGATTTCAGAACCAATCAAGAAATATGATCCCTACTCAAACACTTACAATCCATGATGGAGGGATCATCCAAACTTCAATTATGGAGGGAACCAATCACAAACTATTCCTCCACCATTTGACAACAAGCCATCGGGTTTTCAGCAAATAGTGCAACAACCATACCAAACCCTACAACAACTGCCACCCACCCAAAATTTAGGTACTTCTCTTGAAGATCTTGTTAAAGCTCTTTCTACTAATACAATTCAATTTCAACAGGAAACAAAGACAAGTATTCGAAATTTGGAGACTCAGATAGGGCAATTGGCAACAACCATGAGTCAAATGCAAGCAAGGGATTCTGGGAAATTACCTTCCCAAACCATAGTGAATCCAAGAGAGAATGCCAACGCTATAACTTTTAGAAGTGGGAAACATCTAGAGACACCACAAAATGATAGTGCTCAAGGGGAGAACAACACCATGGCATCCTCTTCACATCCCAATGAGCCACTAAAAAAGGTAATTCCTAAACCATCCTTTCCTTCTTATATAACTCCTCCACCATTTCCTAGCAGGTTAGCAAAGTCCAAGAAGGAAGAGCAAGAGAAGGAAATTTTGGAAACCTTTCGGAAAGTAGAGGTGAACATTCCTTTACTAGATGCTATCAAGCAAGTGCCAAGATATGCCAAGTTCCTAAAAGAGTTGTGCACATCTAAACGGAAGTTGAAATGGAATGAAAAGGTAAGTGTAGGGGAGAATGTGTCAGCTGTTCTTCAAAAAAAAACTCCTACCTAAATGCAAGGATCCAGGTTTGTTTACCATTCCTTGTAAGATAGGCAACACCAGGTTTGAGCGTGCTATGCTAGATCTAGGGGCATCTATTAATGTCATGCCATATTCAATTTATGCTTCATTGAATCTAGGACCATTAGAGGAAACCGGTGTTATAATACAACTTGCTGACTGTTTTAACACTTACCCAAGAGGAGTTGTAAAAAACGTTCTTGTACAGGTTAATGAATTGGTTTTTCCCGCTGACTTTTATGTTATTGAGATGGAAGATGAGATGTCTTCTAATCCCACACCTATTCTATTAGGGAGACCATTCTTGAAAACAGCAAGAACTAAAATAGATGTACATGATGGCACTTTAACTATGGAATTTGATGGTGAAATAATTCGCTTTAACATTTTTGAGGCCATGAGATATCCTACTGACGTGCATTCTGTTTTTAATATTGATATAATTGACTCACTAGTGCAGCAAGCTTATGAGCTAGATGGTGAAGATAGTGTGGAGATAGTCCTTAGCAAACATCTCGGAATGGGGAATGCTAAAGGGGAACCAGCCTTGAGTGACAATGTGGAAGGGGCAATAGAATCTTTACACTCACTGCCACCTAAAGATGCAAGGTTTGATGTTTCATTTATTGATTTGCAATTATCTAATGAGAAACTTCTACCTTCCATTTTGCAGGCACCAACTTTAGAGTTGAAACCACTACCGAACCACTTGAAATATGTGTTCTTAAGTGAAAAGGACACACTACCTGTCATCATTGCCAAAGAGCTCACACCTTTGCAAGAAGAGCGACTTATTCGGGTGCTTAGAGAGCATAAAACAGCAATTGGTTGGACAATTGCCGATATCAAGGGAATAAGCCCATCCATGTGCATGCACCGGATTTTGCTAGAGGAGGGGTCCAAACCAACAAGAGAAGCCCAAAGAAGATTGAACCCTCCTATGATGGAGGTTGTGAAAAAGGAGATACTGAAGCTCCTAGATGTTGGAGTGATCTATCCTATCTCGGATAGCAAATGGGTGAGCCCAGTCCAAGTGGTTCCAAAGAAATCAGGTGTAACGGTGGTAACAAATAATGAGAATGAACTTGTTCCTACTAGGATTCAAACAGGGTGGCGAGTTTGTATTGATTATCGTAAACTTAATTCCACAACTCGCAAAGACCACTTTCCTTTACCTTTTATTGATCAAATGCTTGAAAGGTTAGCTAGCCATTCTCATTATTGTTTTCTTGATGGTTTTTCAGGTTATAATCAGATAGCCATTGCTCCGGAGGACCAAGAGAAAACAACATTCACATGTCCATTTGGTACTTTTGCATACCGACGTATGCCATTTGGTCTTTGTAATGCACCAGCTACATTCCAAAGGTGTATGGTTAGCATATTTTCAGATTATGTAGAGAACATCATAGAAGTGTTTATGGATGATTTTAGTGTCTATGGTGATTCTTTTGATAGATGTCTAGAGAACCTTACACTTGTACTCGAAAGATGCATGGAAACTAACCTTGTTTTGAATTGGGAAAAATGTCACTTTATGGTAGAACAAGGAATAGTTTTGGGCCATGTTATTTCTTCTAGAGGGATAGAGGTTGATAAATCTAAAATAGATATTATGTATTCTTTACCACCTCCCACAAATGTGAGAGAGGTTCGTTCTTTTCTTGGACATGCAGGTTTCTATAGGAGATTTATCAAAGACTTCTCAAAGATCACATTACCTCTTTGCAAGCTACTACAAAAAGATGTGGTTTTCCACTTTGATGACAAATGCAAAGAGGCGTTTGAAACATTGAAGGGACTCTTGACATCAGCTCCTATCATGCAACCACCCGATTGGAATGTACCTTTTGAAATCATGTGTGATGCTAGTGACTATGCCATCGGAGCTGTTTTGGGCCAACGGGTTGGCAAAGCCTCACATGCCATTTATTAAGCCTCCCGAACTCTTAATGATGCTCAATTGAACTATTCCACTACTGAAAAAGAACTTTTGGCTGTTGTATTTTCTTTAGAAAAATTTCGATCTTATTTAATTGGTACTAAAGTAATTGTATATTTTGACCATGCAGCCCTTAGGTACTTACTCACTAAGAAGGAGGCCAAACCAAGGTTGATTAGATGGATACTTCTCTGACAAGAGTTTGATTTGGAGATAAAAGATAAGAGAGGTAGTGACAACCTGGTTGCAGACCATCTTAGCCGTTTAGTTTATGAAGAGGATGCACTACCCTTGAATGAGAACTTTCCGGATGAGCAACTTCTTTTTATAAGTACAACAACTCCTTGGTATGCCGATATTTTTAATTACTTAGTTACCAAGAAGTTGCCACAAGAGTTGACACAAGCTCAAAGAAATAAGATCAAGAGTGATGCCAAATACTACATATGGGATGATCCTTACCTTTGGAAGCATTGCTCCGATCAGATTATGAGAAGGTGTGTACTCGAATCTGAATTTCAATCTATTCTCACCTTTTGTCACTCTTATGCATGTGGAGGACACTTTGGATCCAAAAGAACAACCATGAAAGTTCTTGATTCTGGATTTTATTGGCCTACTATATTCAAAAATGCATGCCTCTTTTGCAAGTCATGTGATCGTTGCCAAAGAACTGGTAACTTAGTTGCTAGAAATCAAATGCCTCAAACTCCAATACTTATTGTTGAAATTTTTGATGTATGGGGCATGTATTTCATGGGACCTTTTCCTTCTTCTTTTGGTAATCTTTATATTTTACTTGCCGTTGATTATGTTTCAAAGTGGGTGGAAGCAAAATCCACTAGGACTAATGACTCTAAAGTTGTTTCAGATTTTGTCAAGACTAACATCTTTGCTAGGTTTGGAACGCCAAAGGCCATAATCAGCGATAGAGGTACTCACTTTTGCAATAGGACTATGGAAGCACTTTTGAGGAAGTATAACATCACACACAAGGTCTCCACCTCATATCATCCTCAAACTAGTGGGCAAGCTGAAGTGTCAAACCGAGAAGTTAAGTCCATCCTTGAAAAAACAGTTAATCCAAATAGGAAGGATTGGAGTTCACGACTTGATGATGCACTTTGGGCTTATAGGACAGCATATAAGACACCCATTGGTATGTCTCCTTATCGACTTGTTTATGGTAAGCCTTGTCATCTTCCGGTTGAGTTGGAACATAAATCATATTGGGCTATCAAACAATGCAACATGGAGATGGATGAGACAGGTAAGCAAAGAAAACTTGACCTACAAGAATTAGAGGAGATAAGGAATGATGCCTATGAGAATTCTAGGATTTACAAGGAAAAGACTAAGGCATTCCATGACAAGATGATATCAAGAAAGGACTTTGTTGTTGGACAAAAAGTTCTTCTCTTCCATGCACGCCTTAAGTTATTTCCAGGTAAGTTACGTTCTCTTTGGGTTGGACCTTTTGTTATTACTAATGTATTTACTCATGGTGCAGTTGAAATCCAAAGCCCAAAAACAGATAAGGCATTCAAAGTGAATGGTCATAGATTGAAGCCTTACTATGAGAACTTTCCAATACAAGATGTGGAGGAGTTACCACTTTTTGAGCCGAATTATGTTGAATAATAATGGCATGGGTCTAAGTCAGGCTGAGGACAATAAACCAAGCGCTTCTTCGGAGGCAACCCAAAAGGATGGAGAGCATCTATTATATCAGATTTGCATAGTCTTTACTCTCCATCATTCTATCTTTTATTGTTTTTCTTTTGTTTTGTTTAATAGTTCTTTTCTCTTACATATAATTCTTGCATTGGGGGATAATAGCATTACATTGAGGACAATGTAAAAATTAAGTGTGGGGGGAAAAATTTAGGATTTTCTTTAGTGTGTTTTGTTTTTTTTTTTTTTATTTTTTTTATGTTGTTTTTAGTGTGTTTTAGTTACTTTCAATACTATGATGAGATATGAATTGCATAAGTCTAAAACAGATTTACTAGTGAGAAGATTTTCATGAGAATTGAGCTTGATATCAACTTCTTTATGAGCCAATGTTAATATGATATGTTGATTGAGAAAGAAGCATGTTTAGACTTAAATCTGACTTGTATAATCATCCTTGTGAGTTTTCGAGCCTATATGATTGATGCATTATACATATCAATCTAATTTCTTTCTTGTGTGCTCTTATGATTACAAGATTCTCTAGAACTTGCTTTAAACCTTGTTGAGACTATATTGATGCATGTGACAACATGAATATGATAGAGGCATTAGGATTTTTAACCAGGGCCAAACAGCCATCCCTTATTGATGTTCCAAGAGAACATCCCCCTTAGTGAACGAATTTGAGCCTACAATGAATAAGCTATTTCTTTGGTAACCATAACTTGTCCCTAACCTAAATATACTTATTTATACCCTTACCCTTGTTCTAAAGATGAATTAGCATGTTTTGAGACATATTGCAAAGACAAGGAAGATCTATTCAAATTTTGGGTTAGAAACAAGAAATAGGTGTGGGGGAGGAGAAAGGCAAAAGTCAAGAGAAAAATAGAGGGAATATTGCCAAATACATTGCCATGTGAAAAAAAAAATTGAATAATCTCTTGAACTTCTAGTTAAAGAAAAGAAAAAGATGTTCGAAAGTTGTTTAGAATGAAGAAAAGGCCCAACATGAATATTCGGCCTTTGTGATTATGTACTTGTAAAGAGTTTTGAGAAGTTTCTTTGTATGAATCTTATTATGTCTCTAAACTCTATAAAATCTTTGGAACTTTTGTAATATCCTTTATCTTTTATTCTTTAGCCACATTATTACCCCTTGGCCCCATTATAACCTTGCTTAAAGACCTCTTGATTCATGAAGTTGCATGATCTAAGTAGTGGAGAATAGGTGGACAAGCAAGCATATGGTAGAAACTGTTTTCATGAGATTGATTGAGTGTAAACACTTCACCACTACTTTAAAGAGTGAAAATCATGAGGGTATCCCATTTGAGAAGTTGAGATTAAGTTTGAACATGCACTATTTTGATTGAGATATGTTATGTTAATTTTAGCTTAACTTAAAACCATTTACTAGCAAGCATGATTTTTTGTGAAACTTTTAAGCTATTGATTAGTTTATAAGACTTGTTCAATGATTATCTATAAGTTGTATTGAAAGTGAACTAGATTCGGTTTTCTTACCTTGTGTCTATTTGATTTTGCTCGAGGACTAGCAAAAGATTAAGTGTGGGGGAATTTGATATGTGCTTAATTTCATACATTTTCCTATTTAATTTCTTTATACTTTGTGCTTTGATTCTTACTTCCTTGACATTTTACTAGGTTTTTATGCTTTGTAGGTATTTTGGAGGAGATGAAGTCAAAACATGTCAATTAGGATGTTAAAGAGCTTACAAAATCACAATCACAAGATGGAAAAAGAGTTGTGAGTCAAAAAGATCAAATTCTTGGTGCAAAGCAAGAAGACAGATTTGACCTCCGGAGCTTGTTGCAAAGAAAACATGATGTTAGAATCTTTATTCGAAGAAACTTCCTCTTGACTTTTCAAGATCACTTGATTACCTTTCCAACGGTTGGTCATGGGTTTAAATCGGATAAGAAATGGTCATCTAAATCGGCATTGGAATATCTCCCTAAAAACCCTAGTGGCAGAAAAAACCTTAGCCGCAAATCACATCTTTTTCTTAATACCTTAGCTGACATTTATGTTTATCCTTGTCAAAGAAGTATTACTGGCTGTCAACTTGTATTAATTGCATTAATTGCAAGTATTTTTCCTTAAAGCTAATCCTAGTAAAAGTAGGAGAATTAAATCAGCCAAGACTTTCCTTCCTTACACTTACTTTGGCTGCAAGAATATAATCTCTCTTCATTAAAGAGTGCTTTGACTAAAAATTTCGTACTTTATTCAAACTTGGCTGCCAAGGCTTATATCTTTCTTTAAAACACAAAAGTCAGCCATTTTTCCTTAACTTTAGCCACAAGTCAGCATTTATTGAAGGGAGAGAGCTGAAATTCACTTGTTTGATGCCCTAGCTATTGCCTATAAATAGAGACCAAGGGGGCATACGAAATTGACACTTCCCCAAGCATCAAATTCTGATTTCTTCTTTGTTTCTTTGTTTTTGAGAGAGCAAGAGGCTGGATAATTAATATTCTTCTTCTTCTTCTTTCTTTCTTTTATTTTCTTCTTAGATTCTCTTTAATTTTATGTTTATGTTTACAATGCCTATGCTAGGCTAAACTTTTATTTGGTTAAGAGTGATTTCAAAGCCCTAGACATGTTATGTAATTAATTTTCAGAATCTATCTATCATTGTTTTCTATCAAAGTTGCTTATGTTCTTCCATAAAAATTGTTCATGGTGATGTTTTGATTTGTTTAGGTGGCCAACTAGATAAATCTTGATAATTGTCTAATGCTATTTTAGGAGTCTTGATCCGCGTAATTGTCTTGATTTCCTATTCGTAAGTAGCAATTTGTGATTAATGATTATGGTCAAGTTTTCAGTAATTGCAAATTGGAACATAACCTAAGTTGAACAATCCGAGCTTATGTGTTTGTTGCTTAGATCAACCTATCTTTCTCATCATAAAGCTGCTATTAAATTGAACTTAGAGAGCTTATTCTAGGTTGTTTGATAGTTAGAGATTAAATAGAGAGCTTGTTCTATTTAACGACGAACTAAGGAAAGATTGGGGTAACAGAGCTTGTTGTTATCTACGGTTGTTAACTTTGATAGCTAATTAATGTTGATAGATATGAAATTGATTCTTAATGATGTCTAGTGGTGGAGAATGAAACCTTAACCATATTTTTCATATTTGATTCTTCTTAATTACTTGTTTTCTCATTCTTATTGTTAACTTTAGCTTAAATCTGATTTCAAAATCCCCTTTACTTTTGTTTACTTGTTTTTAAGTTTTAAACTATTAACTTATAAACTAAAACCCAATCCCTGAGGACTCGACCCTTGCTAATCACTATACTTTACAATTGATTCTTTTTAAGTGCAAGGTTAAATAAGATACACTCTTTTGGGTGCATCAGATTTTGAAATCAGACTTAAACTAAAGTTAACAATAAGAATGAGAAAACAAGTAATTAAGAAGAATCAAATAAGAAAAATATGGTTAAGGTTTCATTCTCCCCCACTAGACATCATTAAGAATCAATTTCATACCTATCAACATTAATTAGCTATCAAAGTTATCAACCGTAGATAACAACAAGCTCTGTTACCCCAATCTTTCCTTAGTTCGTCGTTAAATAGAACAAGCTCTCTATTTAATCTCTAACTATCAAACAACCTAGAATAAGCTCTCTAAGTTTAATTTAATAGCAGCTTTATGATGAGAAAGATAGGTTGATCTAAGCAACAAACACATAAGCTCGGATTGTTCAACTTAGGTTATGTTCCACTTTGCAATTATTGAAAACTTGACCATAATCATTAATCAAAAATTGCTACTTATGAATAGGAAATTAAGACAATTACACGGATCAAGACTCCTAAACTAGCATTAGATAGTTATCAAGATTTATCTAGTTGGCCACCTAAACAGATCAAAACATTATCATGAACAATTTTAATGGAAGAACATAAGCAACTATGATAGAAAATTAATGATAGATAGAATCTGAAAATCAATTACAAAACATATCTAGGGCTTTGAAATCACACTTAACCAAAGAAGTTTAGCCTAACATAAGCATGGATAATATCAATAAAACTAAAAAGAAAATAAAAGAATGGAGAAGAAGAAGAAGAATAATGATGATCCTTGAGTCTCCTCAAAAGATGTCTAGTTTGTGGCTCAAAAGATGGTATTTATAGAGCTTTAAAACCCTGAGAATAAGTCTTTGCCGCACAAGTAAGCCTGGAGGTGCAAAAATCACGTTTTTGCCTTTTTTTTAGATTTGCGATTAGGGTTTTTTTGGCCGCAGGGTTCTTTAGGGAGATCTTATAGCGTCATTTTGAATGCCCATTTCTTATCTGATTTGGGCCCATAATTTATCGTTGGAAAGATAATCAAGTCAACTTCAAAACTCAAGAAGGACGTTTCTTCAAATAAATAATCTAACATCATGTTTTCCTTACAACAAGCTCCGGAGGTCAAATCTGCCTAATTGCTTTTCAACCAGAAATTGATATTTTTGACTCCCAAGTCTTCTTCCATCTTGTGATTATTATTTTGTAAGCTCTTTACCATCATTATTGACATCTTTTGACTTCATTCTCCTTTTTTTACCTAAAATTCAAAAACATATTATAAGTAAACAAGATAAAGATCGAAAACATAACAAAAACTAAAGGTAGAAAGGCATAAAATGTATATTTTATGAGCTTATCAACCACTCCCTAAGATATTGGAGACATATCTCATTTGTTCTTCACTACGATTAACTTGATTAAGTTTTTGGCCAAAGCATGATGGATTTAGGAGAAAATTGTTTCTCTAAATTCATAAGGTTAATCATAAGTTGCGAAGAACTAATATGGATTGATCATGAGTAGACATAGCACCATGCTCATGCGTTATCCGAGATATATGGTGAAAGGACCGTATTACACTAACAGGCTGGTTGCTGAAAGGTTCTAAAAAGGTCAGGCTGACTTCACAATATTTGTGTGGTCAGATGGGTTGCTAGATCCTGCTCTTGATCTATGATAGCAAGTTAATATGATTAACTTATAATCATTGCCAACATATTGGGAACCTAGAGGGTCACACACATAAGAACATATATGTATGGATTAAACATGGTATTCTATTAAGGTAAAACTTAATGGAATAAAAGATCTATATTAAGGACTCAATTGAAGAAGTTCAATTGAGATAAATTAAGACATAATTGAGATTGATAAATCCAAAGGATAATGTCTTAATAAGATAAGAGGAATCTAGAAGTCTTATCTAGTGTAGTAGTCGACTTTGACATATAGATTTTCAAAGTGAATTGCGATTGACTATACTATATTGGAATAATACCATGCGATGCTATTAATAGATTAATGACATGAATTGTTTCATGAGGACAAAGAAAATTTAATTGAGAATTAAATTACTTTCGTTTAGAAATTAATTTATCCAATAAATAAGCATGACAAAATTAGAAAGGGTGCAAAGCGACTATTCTAATTTAGGCCTGTCCACTAAGGATGGTTGGCCCAACTTAAGGCATTAAGATTGTAGGAACATTATCTTTATTAGATAATATAATGGGCCTATTGATCCATCTTAGAATTAAATAGTTAAGTCCAAGTGGATTAATGAAAATCTTGTGCAACAAGTAGCAGGTGGCCGGTCAAGCATAGGGAGATAGGGATTAGGGTGTGCGCCAATATATAATGATATTTAGAGGTTGTAGCCGCCCAAGCTAGCTCTATTCTATTTGTGATATTCTGATTTTGCTTAAGAAAAAGTTTGGTTTCAAGAAGAGACTCTAACCTAGCAAAAAGCTGAAATCGAAGCCTCCCTAAGCTCCCTAAGGCTTGCCGCAATTCCTCCTATCTTGGTGTTCTTCTTGCCGCTTCTTCACCTAGTTGAGTGAGATTGATTAAGGAAGAAAGATACTTGAATATAGACCTTTTGATTGTGATCTTAGGATCAACTTGCTAGCACAAGTGTATCGCCATACCTTAGAGAAGGATCGATCAGTTGTTCGCGTGGACTAGCTCTAGAGGAAGGACAATTGTGCTTCTTGTGGTCTTAAACGAGTTTGAAGCTTTGTGGATCTTGGATTCGAGATTAGGATCTGCAACTTAAGGTTACGACATCTTAAGTAGGTAACTTCTAAATCATATGGGTGATTTAATTGTTTTTGAATGTTATAAACCTATGCAAACACAAGCCTAAGATCATGTTGTACTTAGGGTGCTTCTTTGTTTATTTTCGCTGCACTTTGATTATCATGTTTATGCATGAGCCCGAGGTAGTGTATAATTCCCAACATATGCACCTCCTCGAAACACGTACGAGTTCAACAACTCGCATTAAAGAGGGAAGGGAGTAACAAGCATAAGACACAAGTGCTGCAGACGAAAGAAAAACAAAAGAAAACGGCCAAACCTCACTAAATGGTTTGAAGCTTATCCAACAACCGGACCTCACATCGAAAGAAGGCGTCACCCTCCCGATTCGAAACAAGAACAATCATCAAGTTAACACTTGAGAGGAAATCGGACGACTGAACGTGCTACCACCTACAGGACTAGTTCAAGATAAAAGTAAGTACGAAAAGAATGAAAGCATGAAGATATAACTTTCCTCGCCAAAAGCTCCCTAAGTGATGGACCACCTCCAAGACAAATAGACTCGAACAAATTGTTCACAACTTCATCCAAAGTCATGAAGGAGGGAGTAAGACCCTCTATGTAACAATAAAGTCGCCAACGCCCACTTATGTGAACTTATATGATTGATGTCATCAACACTCATTTCAACAATAAGTATTGGAGTTTGAGGCATTTGATTTCTAGCACCTAAGTTACCTGTTCTTTGGCAACGATCGCATGTCTTGTAAAAGAGGTATGCATCTTTGAACATAGTAGGCCAATAAAATCCAGAATCAAGAACTTTCATGGCTGTCTTTTTGGATCCAAAGTGTCCTCCACATGCATAAGAGTGACAAAAGGTGAGAATAGATTGAAATTCAGGTTCGAGTACACACCTTCTTATAATCTGATCGGAGCAATGCTTCCAAAGGTAAGGATTATCCCATATATAGTATTTGGTATCACTCTTGATCTTATTTCTTTGAGCTTGTGTCAACTCTTTTGGCAACTTCTTGGTAACTAAGTAATTAACAATATCGGCATAACAAGGAGTTGTTGTACTTACAAAAAGAAGTTGCTCATCCGGAAAGTTCTCATTCAAGGGTTGTGCATCCTCTTTATGAACTAAACGGCTAAGATGGTCCACAACCACGTTGTCACTACCTCTCTTATCTTTTATCTCCAAATCAAAATCTTGTAAGAGAAGTATCCATCAAATCAACCTTGGTTTGGCCTCCTTCTTAGTGAGTAAGTACCTAAGGGCTGCATGGTCAGAAAATACAATTACTTTAGTACCAATTAAATAAGATTGAAATTTTTCTAAAGCAAATACAACAGCCAAAAGTTCTTTTTCAGTAGTGGAATAGTTTAATTGAGCATCATTAAGAGTTCGAGAGGCTTAATAAATGGCATGTGAGGCTTTGCCAACCCGTTGGCCCAAAACAGCTCCAATGGCATAGTCACTAGCATCACACATGATTTCAAAAGGTACATTCCAATCTGGTGGTTGCATGATAGGAGCTGATGTCAAGAGTCCCTTCAATGTTTCAAACGTCTCTTTGCATTTATCATCAAAGTGGAAAACCACATCTTTTTGTAGTAGCTTGCAAAGAGGTAATGTGATCTTTGAGAAGTCTTTGATAAATCTCCTACAGAAACCTGCATGTCTAAGAAAAGAACGAACCTCTCTTACATTTGTGGGAGGTGGTAAAGAATGCATAATATCTATTTTAGATTTATCAACCTCTATCCCTTTAGAAGAAATAACATGGCCCAAAACTATTCCTTGTTCTACCATAAACTGACATTTTTCCCAATTCAAAACAGGGTTAGTTTCAATGCATCTTTCAAGTACAAGTGTAAGGTTCTCTAGACATCTATCAAAAGAATCACCATAGACACTAAAATCATCCATAAACACTTCTATGATGTTCTCTACATAATCTGATAATATGCTAACCATACAACTTTGGAATGTAGCTGGTGCATTACAAAGACCAAATGGCATACGATGGTATGCAAAAGTACCAAATTGACATGTGAATGTTGTTTTCTCTTGGTCCTCCGGAGCAATGGCAATCTGATTATAACCTGAAAACCATCAAGAAAACAATAATGAGAATGGCTAGCTAACCTTTCAAGCATTTGATCAATAAAAGGTAAAGGAAAATGGTCTTTGCGAGTTATGGAATTAAGTTTACGATAATCAATACAAACTCGCCACCCTGTTTGAATCCTAATAGGAACAAGTTCATTCTCATTATTTGTTACCACCGTTACACATGATTTCTTTGGAACCACTTGGACCGGGCTCACCCATTTGCTATCCGAGATAGGATAGATCACTCCAACATCTAGGAGCTTCAATATCTCCTTTTTCATAACCTCCATCAAAGGAGGGTTCAATCTTTATTGTTCTTCTCTTCTTGGTTTGGACGCCTCCTCTAACAAAATTCCGTGCATGCACATGGATGGGCTTATTCCCTTGATATCGGCAATTGTCCAACCAATTGCTGTTTTATGCTCTCTAAGCACCCGGATAAGTCGTTTTTCTTGCAAAAGTGTGTCCTTTTCACCTAAGAACACATATTTCAAGTGGTTCGGTAGTGGTTTCAACTCTAAAGTTGGTGCCTGCAAAATGGAAGGTAGAAGTTTCTCTTTAGATAAAGGCAAATCAATAAATGAAACATCAAACCTTGCATCTTTAGGTGGCAGCGAGTGTAAAGATTCTAGTGCCCCTTCCACATGGTCACTCAAGGCTAGTTCCCCGTTAGCATTCCCCATTCTGAGATGTTTGCTAAGGACTATCTCCACACTATCTTCACCATCTAGCTCATAAGCTTGCTGCACTAGTGAGTCAATTATATCAATATTAAAAACAGAATGCATATCACTAGGATATCTCATGGCCTCAAAAATGTTAAAGCGAGTTATTTCACCATTAAATTCCATAGTTAAAGAGCCATCATGTACATCTATTCTAGTTCTTGCTGTTTTCAAGAATGGTCTCCCTAATAAAAGAGGTGTGGGATTAGAAGACATCTCATCTTCCATCTCAATAACATAAAAGTCAGCGGGTGATAACTCGTATAATTATATAGTTTTTAGTTATGTTTTATTATTGTTTTGTGTCAAATACGAGTTATTATTGTTTAGTCTAATTGTGTTTATGATCTTTTATATTTTTATGTATTTTGGTGTTTTTCACAAGTTTCTTTGAGTGATTTCAGATTACTAGAATTAAGGGCAAATCCAGTTCAGTTCCAGTTCCGACACCTTTTGCCATATCAGCTATATCTCGAGTTTCACTGAAGAAATAAGGCTGAAATTTGTAGCCATGCAAAGCTAAGAGGCATATCTATCTTTTTCATGTTTTACACTTCTTGAAACGGAGTCGTTTTCCCTAGCGAAATCGACCATCAAGTTGGCTGATGTGCAATGACGTCTGTGCTGACCTGTTTTCGTATTATGCCCATATCTTCTTATCCACATCAGCAAATGAGCTGATTCCAACGGCTATGGATCAGTAACTGATAGGGTAACATTTTTATAGAAGACCATGTGATCAGATAAGGCCTCCAAAATTGACAAAATCGACCATCAAGTTGGCTGATCAAAATCGTCATATATGACGAAAATTGTTAGAAAATGCACCCACCTATTATACCTACCTTTGAAATTTGTAAAGCTTGTCTCTTGTCATTTAGCCCTCCAAAATGTGTATAAATATAGGGCCTTGGATGATTGTAGAGGATCATATTGTACATAGGTAGGATATTAGCCATTTTAATAAAATTCTCTAAGTTTTCTTCTTCTTTCTTTTCTCTAGTTTTCTTTCTTTTCTCTAGTTTTCTTTTTCTTTAGAGAGAGCAAGAGGTTGGATAATTAATATTCTTCCTCTTCTTCTTTCTTTCTTTTATTTTCTTCTTAGATTTTCTTTAATTTTATGTTTATGTTTATAATGCCTATGCTAGGCTAAACTTCTATTTGGTTAAGGGTGATTTCAAAGCCCTAGACATGTTTTGTGATTGATTTTCAGATTCTATCTATCATTAATTTTCTATCAAAGTTGCTTATGTTCTTCTACAAGAATTGTTCATGATGTTGTCTAGATTTATTTAGGTGTACAACTAGATAGATCTTGATAATTATCTATTGCTAGTTTAGGAGTCTTGATCCGTGTAATTGTCTTGATTTCCTATTCATAAGTGGCAATTTGTGATTAATGATTATGGTCAAGTTTTCAATAATTGCAAAGTGGAACATAACCTAAGTTGAACAATCCGAGCTTATGTGTTTGTTGCTTAGATCAACCTATATTTCTCATCATAAAGCTGCCATTAAATTGAATTTAGAGAGCTTATTCTAGGTTGTTTAATGGTTAGAGATTAAATAGAGAGCTTGTTCTATTTAACGACAAACTAAGGAAAGATTGGGGTAACAGAGCTTGTTGTTATCTACGGTTGTTAACTTTGATAGTTGGTTGATATTGATAGATCTGAAATTGATTCTTAATGATGTCTAGTGGTGGAGAATGAAACCTTAACCATATTTTTCATATTTGATTCTTTTTACTTACTTGTTTTCTTACTTTTCTAGTTTGCTTATTTTTAAAAGTATATTTATTTTTATTGGCTGGTTATACCGCCTAATTTGAATATTAACTTTGTTTTATTTTTATTGGCTGGTTATACCGCCTAATTTAGTATATATATTTTTATTGGCTGGTTATACCGCCTAATTTAGTATATATATTTTTATTGGCTGGTTATACCGCCTAATTTAGTATATATATTTTTATTGGCTGGTTATACCGCCTTGCATCTTATTCTTATTATTTACTTTAGTTTAAATCTGGCTTCAAAAACCCCTTTTCTTTTATTGTTTTCTTTGAACGTAAGTTATAAACTAATAACTCATAGATTAAAACCCAATCCCTGAGGACTCGACCCTTGCTAATCATTATACTTACAATTGATCTTTTTAGTGCAAGGTTAAATAAGATACACTCTTTTGGGTGCATCAGCGGGAAAAACCAATTCATTAACCTGTACAAGAACGTCTTCTACAACTCCTCTTGGATAAGTGTTAGAACGGTCAGCAAGTTGTATTATAACACCGGTTTCCTCTAATGGTCCTAGATTCAATGAAGCATAAATTGAATATGGCATGACATTAATAGATGCCCCTAGATCTAGCATAGCACGCTCAAACCTGGTGTTGCCTATCTTACAAGGAATGGTAAACATACCTGGATCCTTGCATAGGTTGGAGTTTCTTTTGAAGAACAGCTGAGACATTCTCCCCCACACTTACCTTTTCATTCCATTTCAACTTCCGTTTAGATGTGCAGAACTCTTTTAGGAACTTGGCATATCTTGGCACTTGCTTGATAGCATCTAGTAAAAGAATGTTCACCTCAACTTTTCAGAAGGTTTCCAAAATTTCCTTCTCTTGCTCCTCCTTCTTGGAATTTGCTAACCTGCTAGGAAAAGGTGGAGGAGTTATATAAGAAGGAAATGATGGTTTAGGAATTACTTTTTTTAGTGGCTCGTTGGGATGTGAAGAGGATGCCATGGTGTTGTTCTCCCCTTGAGTACTATCCTTTTGTCGTGTCTCTAGCTGTTTCCCACTTCTTAAAGTTATAGCATTGGCATTCTTTATTGGATTCACTATGGTTTGGGAAGGTAATTTCCCAGAATCCCTTGCTTGCATTTGACTCATGGTTGTTGCCAATTGCCCCATCTGAGCCTCTAAGTTTCGAATACTTACCTTTGTCTCCCATGATTCCTGTTGAAGTTGAATTGTATTAGTAGTAAGGGTTTTTACATGATCTTCAAGAGTCTCACCTGATTTTTTCGTGGTGGCACTTGTTGTCAGGTTTGATATGGTTGTTGCACTCTTGCTAAAAACCCGGTGGCCTGTTGTCAAATGGTGGAGGAACAGCTTGTGATTGGTTCCCTCCATAATTGAAGTTTGGATGATCCCTCCATCCTGGATTGTATTTGTTTGAGTAGGGATCATATTTCCTTGGTTGGTTCTGAAATCCACCCATGGAATTCACATGTTCATTAGTGTCTTCTTGAAGTGTTGGACACATATCAGTTTGGTGAACCATGTTTGAACATATGACACAAGCCTTTATTTGCTGTATATTACCTACAGCCAATTGTTGAACAAGAGAAGTCAGTTTATCAAATTTTTGTTCAAGGGATGATATACATACCTCATTAACTCTCTTGGGTTGTGGTGGTGGATCTTGTCTCATTGAGAATTGTTGAGAATTGGTTGCCATGTTGGATATTAGAGTTCTAGCAGCCCCGGGAGTCTTATCAACTAGAGCTCCCGCACTAGCGGCATCTATCATACTTCTCTCCATGGGCATGAGACCTTCATAGAAGTATTGGATGGTGTGGACATGATGCACAAAGTTTCTTGAACCTCTCTCAATATTCATATAAGGACTCTCCATTGTATTGCCTAATCCCACATATCTCTTTTCTAATGTTGGCAGCCTTAGATGCTGGGAAATACCTTTCCAAGAATGCTTTCTTCATATCATTCCATGTAGTGATGGTCCCGGATGGTAGATAGTAGAGCCATTCCTTTGCTGAATCAACTAGAGAGAATGGGAAGGCTCTCAACTTAACTTGCTCTTCCGTGACTCCTATTGGTCTCATGCTTGAACAAACTACATGAAATTCCTTGAGGTGCTTATTTGGATCCTCTCCTGCAAAACCATGAAAAGTTGGGAGAAGATGAATCAAACCAGATTTTAATTCAAAAGCTACCTCAAGATTAGCATATTCAATGCATAATGGTTGTTGACCCAAGTCTGGAGCGGCTAGATCCTTGAGAGTTCGGTTGTCAGCTGCTGCCATCTCTCCTTGTTCCTCTTGGATGTTTTGGATCAACTCCTAGATTGGTTGTTGGTGAGAACTTATAAATTCCCGAATTGGTTGTTGGTGGGAAGTTATAAGCTCCTTGAGAGTTCGGTTGTCAGCTGCTGCCATCTCTCCTTGTTCTTCTTGGATGTTTTGGATCAACTCCTCGATTGGTTGTTGGTGAGAACTTATAAATTCCCGAATTCTACTAAGTCTTAAGTCTTCTTCGAGAGCTTGGAACATACACTAATAAAAAAATAAGAAAGTAAATAATTAGAACAGAAAATAAGAAAAACCAATAAACTAATAAACTAAAGAAAGCAATCCTCGACAACGGCGCCAAAAACTTGATGCACCCAAAAGAGTGTATCTTATTTAACCTTGCACTTAAAAAGAATCAATTGTACAGTATAGTGATTAGCAAGGGTCGAGTCCTCAGGGATTTGGTTTTAGTTTATAAGTTAATAGTTTAAAACTTAAATTCAAGAACAATAAAAGAAAAGGGTATTTTGAGATCAGATTTAAACTAAAGTTAACAATAAGAATGAGAAAATAAGTAATTAAGAAGAATCAAATATGAGAAATATGGCTAAAGGTTAATTCTCCACCACTAGACATCATTAAGAATCAATTTCTTATCTATCAACATTAATTAACTATCAAAGTTAAGAACCGTAGATAACAACAAGCTCTGTTACCCCAATCTTTTCTTAGTTTGTCGTTAAATAGAACAAGATCTCTATTTAATCTCTAACTATCAAACAACATAGAATAAGCTCTCTAAGTTCAATTTAATAGCAGCTTTATGTTAAGAAAGATAGGTTGATCTAAGCAACAAACACATAAGCTCAGATTGTTCAACTTAAGTTATGTTCCACTTTGCAATTATTGAAAACTTGACCATAATCATTAATCACAAATTGCTACTTATGAATAGGAAATCAAGACAATTACGGATCAAGATTCCTAAACTAGCATTAGACAATTATCAAGATTTATCTAGTTGGCCACCTAAACAAATCAAAACATCATCATGAACAATTAATTACATAACATGTCTAGGGCTTTGAAATCACCTTTAACCAAATAAAAGTTTAGCTTGGCATAGGCATGGTAAACATAAACATAAAATTAAAGAGAATCTAAGAAGAAATAAAAGAAAGAAAGAAAGAAGAAGAAGAATATTAATTATCCAACCTTTTATTCTCTCAAAAACTCTAAAACAAAGAAGAAATAAAAACTTTGATGCTTGGAGAAGTGTAAATTTCGTTTGCCCCCTTGATCTCTATTTATGGGCAATAGCTAGGGCATCAAACAAGTGAATTTCAGCTCTTTCCCTTCAATAAATGCTGACTTGTGGCTAAAGTTTAGGAAAAGTGGCTGACTTTTGTGTTTTAAGGAAAGATATAAGCCTTGGCAGCCAAGTTTGAATAAAGTAGGAAAGTTTTAGTCAAAGCCCTCTTTAATGAAGAGAGATTACAAACTTGCAGCCAAAGTAAGTGTAAGAAAGGAAAGTCTTGGCTGATTTAATTCTCCTACTTTAACTAGGATTAGCTTTAAGGAAAGATACTTGCAATTAAAGCAATTAATGCAAGTTGACATCCACTAATCATTCTTTGATAAGGATAAACATAAATTTAAGCTAGGGTATTAAGAAAAAGATGTGATTTGCGGCTAGGGTTTTTTCTGCCACTAGGGTTGTTTAGGGAGATATTCCAATGCCGATTTGGATGACCATTTCTTATCCGATTTGGGCCCATGACCAACCATTGGAAAGGTAATCAAGTGATGTTAAAAAGTCAAGAAGGAAGTTTCTTCGAATAAAGAGTCTAACATCATGTGTTCTTAGCAAGAAGTTCCGGAGGTCAAATTTGTCTTCTTGCTTTGCACCAAGAATTTGATCTTTTCGACTCCCAAGTCTTTTTCAATCTTGTGATTGTGATTTTGTAAGCTCTTTAATATCCTAATTGACATGTTTTGACTTCATCTCTTCCAAAATACCTACAAAGCATAAAAACCTAGTAAAATGTCAAGGAACTTAAGAATCAAAACACAAAGTATAAGGAAATTCAATAAGAAAATGCATGAAATTAAGCACTTATCAAACTCCCCCACACTTAATCTTTTGCTAGTCCTCAAGCAAAATAAAATAGAGATAAAGTAATAAAACCTAATCTAATTCTCTTTCAATACAAATTTGAGACAATCATTGAACAAGTCTTATAAACTAATCAATAGCTTAAAGAGTTTCACAAAAAATCATGCTTGATAGTAAATGGTTTGAGTTAAGCTAAAATTAACATAACATAACTCAATCAAAATAGTGCATGTTCAAACTTAATCTGAACTTCTCACATTGGATACCCACATGATTTTCACTCTTTAAAGTAGTGGTGAAGTGTTTACACTCAATCAATCTCATGAAAATAGTTTCTATCATGTGCTTGCTTGTCCACCTATTCTCCACTACTTAGATCATGCAACTTAATGAATTAAGAGGTCTTTATGCAAGGTTATAATGGGGCCAAGGGGTAATAATGTGGCTAAAGAATAAAAAACAAAGGATATTACAAAAGTTCCAAAGATTTTATAGAGTTTAGAGACATAATAAGATTCATACAAAGAAACTTCTCAAAACTCTTTACAAGTACATAATTACATAGGCCGAATATTCATTGTAGACACCTAATTTTGTCCGGACCACTAAAACAGGTATGCTTTCTTCCTAAATTGATGTTTTCGAGTGTAAAAAGACTTTTTTCATCCTGCAGGTGGTACTCCGAGACTTAGTTTAAGAGGGCGAGCATAAAAAGCCAAACTTAAAAAAAAGTCAACCCTGAAAAAAGTCAACCCCAAAAAAGTCAACCCCAGAAAGTCAACTACTGAAAAAGTCAACCCACTTTCAAAATCAAGATTTTAAGTTCAATTGAAAAATGGCGAAAGAATTTTGATAATCCGAGGTCCACATTGAAAGATATGGAGTTCGAAAGTTGGGATTTGGAGATTCAGTAGAAAGAAAACCCTAATCCGAGAAATTTGGGGAAAAGTGCTTAAACGATCAAATTGGTCAAAATTGAAGGTTCCAAATGAAAGATAAGCACTGACTACGGGTAATGGAGAAGTCACTTGCAAGAAAAACTGAAAGAAAAGTCAATCCGGGAGAAAACCGAGAATTAGGGTTTTTAGTGGATTTCGGTGAAATCGGAAAGAATCACGAAAATGACCCGACTTGGTAAGACCAAAGCCCCAATGGATGAGGAATGATTAAAAAAGGATAGCCCAAGGCTCAGCTTGAAGAAAATCTAAAAATCGGACTTGTTTTGAGCAAAACCGAGTTTCAGAGGCAAAAGGGCAAAATTGGAAAATTTGGGAAAAATAGCAAATGGACTCCGAAAGTTCTGAAAATTTTTCAATTTCATTCTTAAATCATTTGAAAGATATTGTTAAAAGAAAATCTTGATTCGGAGTTCGTTTGCAAAATGGCCAAATCCCGGGCTTCTAATGTAGTAAAAAGGAAAATCCCGAAAAAATAGCAAATGAGCTCCAAATCTTTTGAAATTTTGCAAATCTCATTTTTAAATTATTTGGAAGAGATTGGCGAAAGAAAATGTTGATTCGGAGTTCGTTTGCAAAATGGCCAAATCCCGGGCTTCTCATGAAGTAATTCAAAAAGAAAAATCCTGAAAAAATAGTAAATGAGCTCCAAATCTTTTGAAATTTTGCAAATCTCATTTTTAAATTATTTGGAAGAGATTGGAGAAAGAAAATCTTGATTCGGAGTTCGTTTGCAAAATGGCCAAATCCCGGGCCTCCTATGCAATAATTCAAAAAGATAAATCCCGATAAAATAGCAAATGAAGTCCAAAAATTCTAAAATTTTGCAAATCTCATTTTTAAACTACTTGGAAGAGATTAGAGAAAAAAAATCTTGATTCGGAGTTCGTTTGCAAAATGGCCAAATCCCGGGACTCCTATGAAGTAATTCAAGCCGATAAATCCCGAAAAAATACCAAATGAGCTCCAAAAATTATGAAAACTTCCAGATCACACTTTTTAATTATTTTGAAGAGATTGGTGAAGAAAAATCTTGATTTGGAGCTCGTTTAAAAAATGGTAAAATGTAGGGCATAAAAGGGCATTTTTGGAAGAAAAAATCCAAATAAATAGCAAACGGACTCGGATAACTTTGAAAACTTGCAGAAGTCAATGTTTTATTATTTTGGAAGTATTAAAAAAATAAAATTTGAATTTGGAGTCCGTTTGATATTTATTTGCATCCGGGGGGCAAAAAGGTCATTTCACCCAAGCAACCGGAAAGGGCTTCTTTGGGCCTTTCAAAAATCAGAGTTGGGCTGGAAAAGAGAAGTTCTGGCCTGCCCAAGCCCAAAGGAAGGAGGAAGCTTCTGATTTTTCAATCAAATGGCTAAAAATCAAGAGTTAGTTAGAGATTCTCTTTGATCAAGCCACGGTGATTAAGACACATAGGCCAAGAGAGATGTCAACATTATCTTTAACAGCTGTAATTTGAGAGAGCTGATATGCTAATCTAAAGGTGGTAATTTCATGATTTTTTCACCTTGAATTATTAGCTATTTGATGGAAAATTGGTTACAAAAAATGACAACACCTTGAGCCATTTAGAGGGGGTTTCGGCCAGCATGTTAGGGGGGCAGAAAATTCATTTTTTCATTTCATTTTGGCTGAGTTCTTTGAGTTTTTACTTGTTTTTTCTCTCCTTGGTTGAAAGCAAAAAAGAAAAGAAAGGAAAGTTTGAAGAGAAAAGCTTGAAATATTAGCTTCTTGAGGTTGCTCTTGAGCACCAACTCTTGCACTTTCTTGATTTTCCATTATTGTTTTTGCTATTTTGATTATTATTTGGTGAGTTTCTATTTTAAATGAATGTTTTTTATTGTTCTTCTTAAGTTCTTCTTTCATCTCTTTCTTAAGTATATTTTTTACATTTTATTTTTACAATAAACTCACCATGGCCAAATGGCCTACATTATTTATTTAAATTGCTGTTTTGGGTTTATTTTACCATATTGTTTATGTTATTTTCTTTGATTTTGATGTTTTAAATGTTATGTTACTTCATATTCTTGAGTTATATTTTGATTTGGTTGCTTTGTTTGTTGCCATTTATGTTTTAAATATCATGTTTTTGCATTTTTAATTTTCTGTTTTCATGTTGTTTAAATTTGAGCATGTTTTAGATTTAGTATATCAAGTGTTTGTGAAAATGCTTGTGTGGTCTTTGCATGATTTGAGTTTTATATCTTATTTGAGCATGTTTTAGATTTAGTATATTAAGTGTTTGTGAAAATGCTTGTGTGGTGTTTGCGTGATTTAAGTGTTATATTTTAGTTGAGCATGTTAGTATACCAAGTGTTTGTCAAAATGCCGTGCTTGTTGGAGCTTGAGGCCATTTGGCTACTCCATGTGTTTTGCATTGTGTGTTGCATTTTTTGCCATGTTAGTTGCTAGGTTTTTGCATTTACATGACATTTGATTTAGTTTTGCATAGTAGTATACCAAGTGTTTGTGAAAACGCCATGTTTGCTAGTTACATTATACTATTCGACCACCCTTGGAATTTTTGCATTTTATGTGCATTCTTGCCATGTTAGTTGATAGGTTAGTGATAACTCGTATAATTATATAGTTTTTAGTTATGTTTTATTATTGTTTTGTGTCAAATACGAGTTATTATTGCTTAGTCTAATTGTGTTTATGATCTTTTATATTTTTATGTAATTTGGTTTTTTTTTACGAGTTTCTTTGAGTGATTTCAGATTACTAGGTTAAATCAACAATTAAGGGCAAATTCAGTTCAGTTCCAGTTCCGACACCTTTTTTCATATCAGCTATATCTGGAGTTTCACTGAAGCAATAAGGCTGAAATTTTAACCGTGCAAAGTTAAGAGGCATATCTAACTTTTTCATGTTTTACACTTCTTGAAACGGAGTCGTTTTCCCTAGCGAAATCGACCATCAAGTTGGCTGATGTGCAATGACGTCTGTGCTGACCTGTTTTGGTATTTTACCCATATCTTCTGATCCACATCAGCAAATGAGCTGATTCCAACGGCTATGGATCACTAACTGATAGGGGAACATTTTTCTAGAAGACCATGTGATCAGATCAAGCTTCCAATATTGACAAAATCAACCATCAAGTTGGCTGATCAAAATTGTCATACAATATGACGAAAATTGTTAGAAAAATGCACCCACCTATTATACCTACCTTTGAAATTTGTAAAGCTTGTCTCTTGTCATTTAGTCCTCCAAAATGTGTATAAATAGAGGGCCTTGGATGATTGTATGAGGCATTGTACATTGGTAGGATATTAGCCATTGTAATAAAATTCTCTAAGTTTTCTTCTTCTTTCTTTTCTCTAGTTTTCTTTTTCTTTATTTTCTTCTTCTTCTTTCTTTCTTTTATTTCCTTCTTAGATTCTCTTTAATTTTATGTTTATGCTTACAATGCCTATGCTAGGCTAAACTTCTATTTGGTTAAGGGTGATTTCAAAGCCCTAGACATGTTTTGTGATTGATTTTCAGATTCTATCTATCATTAATTTTCTATCAAAGTTGCTTATGTTCTTCTACAAGAATTGTTCATGATGTTGTCTTGATTTATTTAGGTGTACAACTAGATAGATCTTGATAATTATCTATTGCTAGTCTAGGAGTCTTGATCCGTGTAATTGTCTTGATTTCCTATTCATAAGTGGCAATTTGTGATTAATGATTATGGTCAAGTTTTCAATAATTGCAAAGTGGAACATAACCTAAGTTGAACAATTCGAGCTTATGTGTTTGTTGCTTAGATCAACCTATCTTTCTCATCATAAAGCTGCCATTAAATTGAATTTAGAGAGCTTATTCTAGGTTGTTTAATGGTTAGAGATTAAATAGAGAGCTTGTTCTATTTAACGACAAACTAAGGAAAGATTGGGATAACAGAGCTTGTTGTTATCTACGGTTGTTAACTTTGATAGTTGGTTGATATTGATAGATCTGAAATTGATTCTTAATGATGTCTAGTGGTGGAGAATGAAACCTTAACCATATTGTTTATATTTGATTCTTCTTACTTACTTGTTTTCTTACTTTTCTAGTTTGCTTATTTTTAAAAGTATATTTATTTTTATTGGCTGGTTATACCGCCTAATTTGTATATTAACTTTGTTTTATTTTTATTGGCTGGTTATGCCGCCTAATTTAGTATATATATTTTTATTGGCTGGTTATACCGCCTTGCATCTTATTCTTATTATTTACTTTAGTTTAAATCTGGCTTCAAAAACCCCTTTTCTTTTATTGTTTTCTTTGAACGTAAGTTATAAACTAATAACTCATAGATTAAAACCCAATCCCTGAGGACTCGACCCTTGCTAATCATTATACTTACAATTGATCTTTTTAGTGCAAGGTTAAATAAGATACACTCTTTTGGGTGCATCAGTTAGCATTTGCATGATATTTGGTTGAGTTTTTGGTTTAATCATGCTTTGTGTTTGTGAAAATGCCATGCATATTTTAGTTATTAAGTTAGGTTTATTTTCCATGCATGTTCATGCATTCTAGGTCTAGGTTACATTAAATGCCATGCAAGTTCATTTAGGTCTAGGTCACTTTATGAATGCCATGCATTTTTTCATGACATTTAGGTTTAAACACATTCATTTCATGCATTATGTTTGCTGTATTGTTTCATGCATTTCATGTTAATGCCACTAGAATAATGACTTGAGCCAATTAATGGTTCAAAGTCATGCTCTCTTGAGCACACTTGTGGAAAATTAAGTTTGTCAAGTTGATTATTCTACCTTTGTGTTTTTTACTTAGCCAATTTTTATCTAACTTTCAAAAAGTCCTAGCTACTGTTTGTAAGTCATTTTAGGAGTTTCAAATATTTTTACTTTGATTTTTAAATGATTTTATCAAAGGCAAAAATGTGTTTTGGCAAAGCAGTTTTTTTTTTTCATCCAAAACTCGTACATCTCTGATTTTTCTGGGAATTCATCTTTAATCAGAAAATTAAACCAATTTCTTTACGTGTAGTTTTACATGTCCTGAGTCTCCAGTATTTTTTTCATAATTTTTTTAATTTTTAAAAATAGGGTAAAAAATCGTGGCTTAAAACTGGATAGTGGAGTAAGAATTAAATTTAAAGAAAAATCATTTTTCTGTTTTGGTTAACTTACTTAGAGTGGGCTGATTAGGAGGGTTAGCTACTGACTTAGGGTAGTTTCTAAGCCTTTTTAAACTCTAAAAATGGTTTTTCAAGTCTCGGGTTAAGGGTAGTCAAGTCTGGATTTTTAAACTTAGGAAATTAGAGCCATTTAAAAAAAGATTTAGCCTAGTTTTTATTTTTAATTCAAGCTTTTCAAAATTGTTTTCAAACAATCACAAAGTATTTTGGTTTTAGAATATTTAATTTGACATATTTTCCTAAGGTAGCCGGATATCTTTTTAGATATACGGATTTCCTTAATTAAAGGAAAAAATACATTTCATGCATTGCATTTTTCATATTCATGCATTTTATATAATATGTGATTCTTGTTATAATAATTCCTATGATATTGTTATTATTTTGATTTATATTTTTTGATGTTACATGGTTTATTATATGGTTTTGAATATTTCATGATATCCTATGCTTTTATTTAGTTATTTTTATTTAGCATATACTATGTTCATGCATTATTATTTTTATTTTCATGCATATTATATGATAGCATTATTTTATTCCATGTCATTTAAATTATATGCCATATCATTCATATTTGTCATGTCATTTAAATTATTTCATTTCATTTACGATATATTATGTCATCTAGAATATTTTATTTCATTTAGATTATATCATATGACTTCGGATATTGCATTTCATGTAGAATATATTATATTACCTAGGTCATTTCATTTCATTTAGGATATATTATGTCATCTAGAATATTTTATTTCATTTAGATTATATCATATGACTTAGGATATTGCATTTCATATAGAACGTATTATGTTACATAGGTCATTTAATTTCATTTAGAATATATCATTTCATTTAGAATATGCTAAGGCATTCAAATCATATCATGTCATTTAGGTTGCCTTATATTATTTAGATTTTACTATGTCATTTTATTTATGTCATGTATATACATATTCATTTCTTTTAAATGTTTTCAAAAAAAGATAATGGTTTTCAATAAAATAAAGATATTCTCGAGTTAAAATAATTCATGAGTTCTCTGCCGGGTTTGCTGGGGAGGATATCATCAATTATTATTAATAACGGAATATCTTCTTTAAAAAGAGAATGATTCGGAAAATTTTCCAAAATTAATAAAAATTTCTATAATTTGCCACGTTTGTTGGGGAATATAGGAAAATTTTGAATTTATAAATTCCGGATCATTTTCAATTAAAAATGGAATTATTTTTCTTTAAATTGGGAATTAACTTGAAATACTAAATTCAAAACCAATTTTTTACCGAGACTTGAGATAACACACGATTAATAAGGTACCGATTTATACGGGCGTTGTGGGGGTGCTAATCCTTCCCCATACGTAACCGACTCCCGAACCATCTTCTTTGATTTCTCTGGTTTAACATGCAGACTTGAAATTGGTTTTTAAAATGTTTTAATTAATTTTTAAAATATTTTATAAAACCGGATTTAATAGGTGGCCGATCACACCTAGCTAAAAAAGATTGGTGGCGACTCCATGTCTTTTTTAAGGTTATTTTCAAAACCTTCATTTTTCTAGAGGAATTAAGTCAATTTTTCCTCGGTTTTTTTTAATGTCACGCTCAACGAATAATAAAGTCTTGCGATGAGACTCGTTATTTTTTAGGTTGCGACAGCTTGGCGACTCCACTGGGGACATTAGAGAGTCAGGCCTAGAATTAGTCGTGTGTTATCAAAGTCTTGATTTTTGTTGGTTTAATTGGTATTTAATTTTAATTCCCACATTTTTTTAATAAGGAGAATTTTGAAAATAATAAAATGTTTTTAAATATGTTCATACTCATGTGCATGCATTTTGTTATTGTTCTCTAGTTATTTAAGGTTGTATATTATAATTGCTTGTTGGTTAATGCGTTACACTATTCTTGAATGTTTTAATTGCTAGGGCATTTAGAACAAGGTTTGTAGAATAGGTGGTGAAAGGTTTGTTGTTCCTCCACACACACTACACGTGCATTTGCATTTGCATATCATGAATCCTATACCCGGTTTCCGTCCTTTTAGGTGGGAGCAAAGTAACTAAGCCTTCGTGATTAACAATCCGCATGGGCTAGTGAAACACTTCCGAAGTACTAAATTACCTAAGCCTTCGTGATTAACAATCCGCATGGGCTAGGGAAATAGACTCTAACGAATTGAACCCGCTTTTATCGGGGTGCCTTACTAGCCTTCACCGGCGACAGTGAGGAGCAATTCGGGGCCTTTAGATCCGATTCACCCTCATATAGTGAACCTAGGCGAAGCCATGCCAGATTTTCGTTAGATATACCGAAAATAGGAACACATGGAAGGACATTTCTAAACCTTTTGTTACCTATTTTACACTCTGAATAAGTTTTGCAGATTGGGCAATAATGTACGTACATCGCCCGTAATAAATGTGTTAATCCGTCCCAAAGGCATCGTGATGCCTAAATAAGCAGATATTGTTGGGGCAGATGTTCATTAGCTGTTTTAAAAAACAAAAAAATCCTTTTTCAAGCATTTTTGCATTTTGCACATTTCATACATGTGTGAATAGAGCATGTACATTTTTGGTTGTATTATTGATCTCATTCTTTGCAATAAACAGTTGGTAATTTCATTTGATGATTTCATAAAACCGGTAGTGTTGCATGAACATTTGGACATTGTACCATAGTAAGATCCACTACCCCAGAATTCTTTTCAAAAATAATATGATTGGTTTTTCATAGGAAAAAAAAACATGTTTCAAAAAGTCATAAATTTGGAGGCAAATCTTGCATAATGAGATTTTTGAATAATCAAGATTTAGGTCCCACCAATTTCGTGTAATCATTGGTTAGTTTATTTGTATCATTTCGACATCATGTCACAGTCCTAACATGCATGGTTATTCATTGTAGAATACATTTGTGATATACATGGTCATTCTCTGTGTATACCTTTGTGTTAATTCATTTAGTCTTAGCATGTATCATTTTGACATCATAGCATGCATGGTCATTCATTGTAGAATACATACATGGTCATTATTTGTATATACACATGCATCAATTTATTCATTTTTTTAAAATGCATCATGTTGGCATTAGATTGCATCCATAGCATACATAGTCATCATAATTTCTCTGTATATGTTCATGCATTAATCATCAGTATATTCATGAACATAGGAATAGAGCATGTACATTCACAATTGTATTCTTAATCTCATTACATTTTCATTTTCATGAAAGGGGTTCGAGATATGAGGAATGAATCGGAGGAACGATTGGGTGCTTTGGAACGCAATCAAGAGGAATGTGGACATGAAATCCGAGAGGTGAATGAACAACTGGCCAAATTGTTGAAAATGGTTGAGGATATGGGTAAAAGTAAAGAGGAACTTTCTCAGGGCTCTGCATCGCCTTCAGATCAACCAAGACCATTAGGTCCAGAACATACAATCCTTGCTGGATCCTGCGCTTGTCAATGCCACAAAGGTTGCAATCCTGATGAAATTGTGGACAAAATCATGAAAATTATTAAACCTAAAAGCTTGATACCAAAGATAGAAACCTCGAATCCAGTACCATACTTGCAAACTGTTCTAGGTCCAAACCAGTATCCCCACCCTACTATGGTCCAATCGTCCATTGAGACGACCACTACGGGATTCCTGAATCCCACTCCATCACCACCAACTGCCAGTTCATACTATTTTCCTCATCAATCACCTTATCCAGTATCTGGGTTAGGAACCTCGAGCTATGTACAACCTCCAAAGGCCCTGTGTCCAAATCCATACCCTTACCATGCTGTTCCGCCACATCTCCATGTAAACACTCTGGTTCGAACCTTAGTACCACCACCAAGTGCCCCAACTCCTAGGTTCAGTGCGACTAAGAAACTACCCCAGGATAAGACCCAAAGGCCTTTTGGTCCCCTTCCAATTAGCTACCGAGAGCTTCTCCCTATACTGATCCAAAATCACATGGTTGCCTGTATCCCATTGAAACCCCTGTTACCACCATACCCAAATGGGTATAATCCAAATGCAAGATGTAATTATCACTGTGGAACTGTTGGCCATAACATTGAAGACTGTATAGCATTCAAAAAGAAAGTGCAAACTCTTATAAATGCCAAGTGGTTGGATCCAACGACACTGATTGATAAAGGACTGGGAAAATGCCATTAGGATTGGGAGATTTACAGCATTGAGGTGGAAAGACTTCGGTCTTATATGATGTAATAGGATTTCACTTTTTCAGTAGCCGGCTCTTATAGCCTTAGGATGCTAGGAAGAATAAAGTGCTTGTAAAAGACAGTTTTAACTACTGCTCAGATTTTGTAAAACATGGTTTATACCATTGTGAACATTTATATGGGAATGAATTGACTATGCTTCAAATTTATGAGATGTTGATGATTAAGTTCCTCCGATTCTTATTTCCTCTGTGATATCTTCCCCTTTGCATTTTGCATCCGATCAATTATTTGTCAGGTTGCATTCATGACATACATAGTCAGTATGATTTCTCTGTATATGCTCATGCATTAGTCTGTCATATTAACATTAGGATGCATTCATGACATACATAGTCAGCATGATTTCTTTGTATATGCTCATGCATTAATAGGTCATATTAACATTAGGATGCATTCATGACACATGGTCAGCATGATTTTCTTGGTATATACTGTATCAACATTCATTGTTTGCATCGTGTTGCATTCATAGGGTATATGATCATTCATTGGGAAATATGCTAAAATGTACATGATTATTCATTGCATATATCCATGCGTTGATTTGTTTATTCTTTGCTTGCAACATGTTGGCATTGTGATTTGATAACTCGTATAATTATATAGTTTTTAGTTATGTTTTATTATTATTTTGTGTCAAATACGAGTTATTATTGTTTAGTCTAATTGTGTTTATGATCTTTATGTATTTTGGTGTTTTTCACAAGTTTCTTTGAGTGATTTCAGATTACTAGAATTAAGGGTAAATCCAGTTCAGTTCCAGTTCCGAACCCTTTTGCCATATCAGCTATATCTCGAGTTTCACTGAAGAAATAAGGCTGCAATTTGTAGCCGTGCAAAGCTAAGAGGCATATTTATCTTTTTCATGTTTTACACTTCTTGAAACGGAGTCGTTTTCCCTAGCGAAATCGACCATGAAGTTGGCTGATGTGCAATGACGTCTATGCTGACCTGTTTTCGTATTTTGCCCATATCTTCTTATCCACATCAGCAAATGAGCTGATGCCAACGGCTATGGATCAGTAACTGATAGGGTAACATTTTTCTAGAAGACCATGTGATCAGATAAGGCCTGCAAAATTGACAAAATCGACCATCAAGTTGGCTGATCAAAATCGTCATGTATGACGAAAATTGTTAGAAAATGCACCCACCTATTATACCTACCTTTGAAATTTGTAAAGCTTGTCTCTTGTCATTTAGCCCTCCAAAATGTGTATAAGTAGAGGGCCTTGGATTATTGTAAGGGATCATATTGTACATAGGTAGGATATTAGCCATTTTAATAAAATTCTCTAAGTTTTCTTCTTCTTTCTTTTCTCTAGTTTTCTTTTTCTTTAGAGAGAGCAAGAGGTTGGATAATTAATATTCTTCCTCTTCTTCTTTCTTTCTTTTATTTTCTTCTTAGATTTTCTTTAATTTTATGTTTATGTTTATAATGCCTATGCTAGGCTAAACTTCTATTTGGTTAAGGGTGATTTCAAAGCCCTAGACATGTTTTATGATTGATTTTCAGATTCTATCTATCATTAATTTTCTATCAAAGTTGCTTATGTTCTTCTACAAGAATTGTTCATGATGTTGTCTTGATTTGTTTAGGTGTACAACTAGATAGATCTTGATAATTATCTATTGCTAGTTTAGGAGTCTTGATCCGTGTAATTGTCTTGATTTCCTATTCATAAGTGGCAATTTGTGATTAATGATTATGGTCAAGTTTTCAATAATTGCAAAGTGGAACATAACCTAAGTTGAACAATCCGAGCTTATGTGTTTGTTGCTTAGATCAACCTATCTTTCTCATCATAAAGCTGCCATTAAATTGAATTTAGAGAGCTTATTCTAGGTTGTTTAATGGTTAGAGATTAAATAGAGAGCTTGTTCTATTTAACGACAAACTAAGGAAAGATTGGGATAACAGAGCTTGTTGTTATCTACGGTTGTTAACTTTGATAGTTGGTTGATATTGATAGATCTGAAATTGATTCTTAATGATGTCTAGTGGTGGAGAATGAAACCTTAACCATATTTTTCATATTTGATTCTTCTTACCTACTTGTTTTCTTACTTTTCTAGTTTGCTTATTTTTAAAAGTATATTTATTTTTATTGGCTGGTTATACCGCCTAATTTGTATATTAACTTTGTTTTACTTTTATTGGCTGGTTATACCGCCTAATTTAGTATATATATTTTTATTGGCTGGTTATACCGCCTAATTTAGTATATATATTTTTATTGGCTGGTTATACCGCCTTGCATCTTCTTCTTATTATTTACTTTAGTTTAAATCTGGCTTCAAAAACCCCTTTTCTTTTATTGTTCTTGAATTTAAGTTTTAAACTATTAACTTATAAACTAAAACCCAATCCCTGAGGACTCGACCCTGGCTAACTACTATACTTACAATTTATCTTTTTAGTGCAAGGTTAAATAAGATACACTCTTTTGGGTGCATCAAATTTTTGGCGCCGTTGCCGGGGATTGTTTTCTTTAGTTTATTTGTTACTTGGTTTATTCTTATTTTCAGTTCTAATTAGTTTTATTTTCTTGTACATACAAGTTTTTCTTATCAAATTTTGAAAAAAAAAAAAAGAAAAGAAAAAGAAAACGATGGAATTGAGCAATCTAACACTTGAAGAGTTGGTGGCATATATGAACATGGAGAATCAACAAGCCAATCTCACCTCCCCAGTTCAACAATTGGCCATGGGAGGATGTCAAGGCCATCAAGTGTTCCAAGACCAACAGTATGATCATTACTCAAACACTTACCATGAGGGATGGTGGGATCATACTAATTATGGCTACTCGAAAAATTACCAAGAAGTAGATCCTTATGCCAATTACACTCATCCATCTAGATTTAATCAATCATGGTCTCAAGAACCAGATCTTTTTCAGCCACTACATATGACTCAAAACTCAGGTACTTCTTTAGAAGATCTTGTCGATTCTCTTGTTACTAATACTTTGCAATTTCAACAGGAAACAAGGGCAAGTATCCAGAGTTTGGAAAGGCAAATGAGCCTATTGGCTAGTAGTATGGTGGTATGGGTAGCACAAAGATCTGAAGAACTCTCTGCCCAAACGATGATTAACCCAAAGGAGAATGCTACTATTGTGACCATGAGGAATGAGGAACAAGATGAGGATGAGACAAAATTAGAGATGAATTCTATTCTTGAGGATAATGAAGCCAATGATCCAAATAAGAGTATTTCAGCACCTGAGGTAACGTTTGAGATTCCAATTTTTACTAATGTTTCTTCTCCACCTTTTCCTAGTAGATTCGCAAAGTTCAAGAAGGATGAACATGAACAAGACACGCTGGAAACCTTAAACAGTTTGTTTGTGGATGTCATTCAACAAGTACCAAAAGATGCATCATTCCTCGATGAGATATGCACCACCAAGGATGATGGAATAATACTTGTAATGGAGAATACATCCACTGTTGTGCAAAGAAAGCTACCTCTCAAACGCATAAATTTGGGAAATTTCATGTATGAGCCTGACAAGCGTAAAAAGCCAAGAAGGGGTGTTGGTTAGATTCAAAACACTAACTCAAGTGTTAATTGGGAAGGCAGCCCAATTAAAGATGAAATTGCCAACCTTCCATATTCAGATTTGCTTTCTCTTTCTTTTCCTTTTTCTTTTATTATTTTTATTGTTTTTATTTCTTATGTTTCTTTGTTAATTGTGTTTACTGTTTTTAAGTTCATTTAGGCTGCATAAGTTTCTTTTGTTTAATAGTTCTTTTCTCTTACATATAATTCTTGCATTGGGGGATAATAGCATTACATTAATGACAATGTAAAAATTATGTGTGGGGGGAAGAATTTAGGATTTTATTTAGAGTGTTTTGTTTTTGAATCTTTTTATGTTGTTTTTTTTTCTGATCCTGGTTTTGAAAATAACTAGATGTAAATATAATTTTTAATTTTTTTACCCCGGTTAAATGGCGGATAACAGTACTCCGTGATTATTTAAATCGGTTCCATCAGCTACCCACAAAACTGATATTGTATATAAATTTCTCTTCCAATTTCTCTTTCAATTTTTTTCTTTTCAGGATGGATGATATTCTAACAAGATTGCAGAAACGATTTCCTCCTTTTCCTCGAAATATTTTACTGAAGCTTTACCAAGTTCGTTTCGAAAGATTAAGAATGCTTATGCAGAAAGGGATTCCTGGAGACATACGTTGGATAATTGAAGCCAAGGTACGTGAAGATGAATATCTTCCTGTTTTGCATTTACCAGGTACAGGTAGAAGCACTTTTGCAAAGAAGCGACGAGCAAAGCGCATGGGTTCAAACTGCCACAAATGTGCACGATGGACGTGTAACGGTAAATGTCGTTCTATTGGGATTCCGTCCTCTAATCGAGATGATAAAATTGAATTCATTAAGGATGGACTGAGTAAGGAGAATTTGGGTAATATCCAACTTTCTCTTGAGACGCATCCTAGTGGAGACGTACAAAGAGAAATTCTTGATTTATGGCCGCAATTCCAAAGGGAATGGCAACATCTTGGGAATCTGATGTTAAAAGACCCTGTTTGCCAGCTTGTAAGAAAACTGGATGGGAAGCATATCCTCGACTCATAGAAGGCGTTTAAGCCGTTTCTGGACGTAAAACCAGAGGAAGATGTGAGCCACAATCACAACTACAATAAATGACTTCTCAGCTTTTGGTTTGATTTGCAATAACTTTATTTTGTTTTAATTTACGTGTTGTTCGATTTGTGTAATTATTCTCGTTTTTTTTTTATTTGTCTTTTACGGCTGATTTTTTCTTCTCTTTTTGATTTTCTTCCTGAAATCACGCAAAAATCTTTTGTTAGGTTAACATTTTCTTCTGACAGGTCAGATACACTTTCGGCGACATTATTACTCTTGTCTGATTCACTACTCAGTCCTCTATATATTACACCATGTACTCATTCTCTTTCAGGCACTCGAAAAAAAAAATGGAAAGTACTTCATCCCAGCGCATTAAAAAAATTTGTGTTTTTGGAGGTGCTTATCCAGGGAAAAATAACATATTCGCTGATGAAACCATAAGAGTTGGAGTAATACTTGCCCAACAAAAGATCCAGTTGATTTATGGAGGCGGTAGTACGGGTTTAATGGGAGCAGTCGCTACAGCAGCACACGCCGGAGGAAGTCCAGTTCTAGGAATCGTGCCAAAACTATTCACAGGTTTTTGTGGACCTACCGTGGGTAAGGAAATACAAGTCTGGAGTATCCCTGAACGGATGACAATCATGTACCATTGTGCCGATGCATTCATTGCTTTACCAGGAGGTCTGGGTACATTGGAATAAATAGCTTGCGTGGCTTCTTGGTCATCTTTGGTCACAAATAAGAAACCCATTGGTTTGCTTAATATTAATGGTTATTTTAGTAATTTGCTTTCATATTTAGATAATGCTGTGGATAATGGATTCATGTTTTCAGAGGCAAGGAGAACCATAATTTCTGCTACAACCATTGAAGATTTACTCAAAAAGCTCCAAGCTTATGAGTATTTATCTGCTACGGCTGTTTCGCAAACGCTCGAAAAAAGTAAAAGAGATATGGACGAGCAAGGAGTGGATTGCACTTTGTCTTTGTGACATTATCTAACATTTTGTTTGTTGTGTCTCAGTTATAATAAGTGGTTAGCAACCTCTACAGGTAATATCCTAAATTTTACCTTCTTAAAAAAAAAAAAAAAGTTTGTTGTGTTTTAAGCAATTTAGAAGTATTCATTCTGAACAAGGTCTGAGTAAGGGAGACTTGAGACATACCTTGTCAGTTTGATTTCTTCTTTTCAAAAAAAAAAAAAAAGTTTGTTGTGTTTTAAGCAATTTAGAAGTATTCATTCTGAACAAGGTCTGAGTAAGGGAGACTTGAGACATATCTTGTCAGTTTGATTTTAATCTTTTTATGTTTACTTGTTAATTTTTGTTTAGTATTTTAGGATTATTTAGGTTGTATGGTTTTGTTTTGTTTTGAGTCTTAGTTGTTCTTATTCTTATGTTATTAGTTCTTTTCTCTTACACATGATTCTTTCATTTGAGTTAATAGACTTACATTGAGGACAATGTAAGAATTAAGTGTGGGGGGGAATGATTTAGGATTTCTTTTATTTTTGTCTACTATTTTTTTTTCTTTATTATTATTATTATTTTTTTTTGTGAGTTTTAGTTCCTTTTTAATACAATGATGAGATATGAATTGCATAAGTCTAAAACAGATTTATTAGTGAGAAGATTTTCATGAGAATTGAGCTTGATGTCAACCTTTTTATGAGCCAATGTTAATATGATATGTTGATTGAGAAAGAAGCATGTTTAGACTTAATCTGACTTGTATAATCATCCTTGTGAGTTTTTGAGCCTATAATGATTGATGCATTATATAAATCAATCTAATTTCTTTCTTGAGTGCTCTTATGATTACATGATTCTCTAGAACTTGCTTTAGACCTTGTTGAGACTATATTGATGCATGTGACAACATGAATATGATAGAGGCATTAGGATTTTTAGCCAGGGCCAAACAGCCATCCCTTATTGATGTTCCAAGAGAACACACCCTTAGAGAACCAATTTGAGCCTACATTGAATAAGCTATCTCTTTGGTAACCATAACTTGTCCCTAACCTAAATATACTTATATCCTTACCTTTGTTCCAAAGATGAATTAGCATGTTTTGAGACAAGTTGCAAAAAAACAAGGGATATTCTTAGTTGAAAATTTGGGTTAGAAACAAGAAATAAGTGTGGGGGGAAAAGAAAAGAAAAGTCAAGAGAAAAAGAAATGGAATACTGGCAAATACATTCCTATGTAAAAAAAAAAAAAATATGAATCATCTCTTGAATTTGTGGAAAAAGAAAAAGATGTTACAAAGTTGTTTAGAATGAAGAAAAGGCCCAACATGAATATCCGGCCTAGGTGACTATGTACTTGTAAAGAGTTTTGAGAAGTTTCTTTGTATGATCTTATTATGTCTCTAAACTTTATGAACTCTTTGGAACCTTTGTGATATCTTTATCCTTTTGTTCTTCAATCACATTACAAACCCCTTGGCCCCATTACAACCTTGATTAAAGACCTCTTGATTCATGAAGTTGTATGATCTAAATAGTGGAGAATAGGTGGACAAGCAAGAATATGGTAGAACTGTTTTCATGAGATTGATTGAGTGTAAACACTTTACCACTACTTTAAAGAATGAAAATCATGAGAGTATCCCATGTGAGTAGTTGAGATTAAGTTTGAATATGCACTATTTTGATTGAAATATGTTATGTTAATATTGGCTTAACTCAAACAATTTACATTCAAGCATGATTTTTTGTGAAATTCTTTAAGCTATTGATTAGTTTATAAGACTTGTTCAAAGATTGTTTCTAATGTGTATTGAAAGGATTAGGAGTAAATATTTTTAGTATATGTAGTTTATTTATATTTTAGTTTTTCAATGTTTGTGGGTATCGTTCTAGTAAACCCTCACGAGACTAAACTCGTCCACTAGTGACACCTAGGGGTTTAAAGGCTTGTGTCACATGCTAAGTGCCACCGTGATTTCCTACGAAAGTGGATTAGATTAGATTTTCTTATTTTATTTTTATTTGATTTTGCTCGAGGACTAGCAAAAAGCTAAGTGTGGGGGTGTGATAACTCGTATAATTATATAGTTTTTAGTTATGTTTTATTATTGTTTTGTGTCAAATACGAGTTATTATTGTTTAGTCTAATTGTGTTTATGATCTTTATGTATTTTGGTGTTTTTCACAAGTTTCTTTGAGTGATTTCAGATTACTAGAATTAAGGGTAAATCCAGTTCAGTTCCAGTTCCGAACCCTTTTGCCATATCAGCTATATCTCGAGTTTCACTGAAGCAATAAGGCTGCAATTTGTAGCCGTGCAAAGATAAGAGGCATATTTATCTTTTTCATGTTTTACACTTCTTGAAACGGAGTCGTTTTCCCTAGCGAAATCGACCATGAAGTTGGCCGATGTGCAATGACGTCTGTGCTGACCTGTTTTCGTATTTTGCCCATATCTTCTTATCCACATCAGCAAATGAGCTGATTCCAACGGCTATGGATCAGTAACTGATAGGGTAACATTTTTCTAGAAGACCATGTGATCAGATAAGGCCTGCAAAATTGACAAAATCGACCATCAAGTTGGCTGATCAAAATCGTCATGTATGACGAAAATTGTTAGAAAATGCACCCACCTATTATACCTACCTTTGAAATTTGTAAAGCTTGTCTCTTGTCATTTAGCCCTCCAAAATGTGTATAAGTAGAGGGCCTTGGATGATTGTAAGTGATCATATTGTACATAGGTAGGATATTAGCCATTTTAATAAAATTCTCTAAGTTTTCTTCTTCTTTCTTTTCTCTAGTTTTCTTTCTTTTCTCTAGTTTTCTTTTTCTTTAGAGAGAGCAAGAGGTTGGATAATTAATATTCTTCCTCTTCTTCTTTCTTTCTTTTATTTTCTTCTTAGCTTTTCTTTAATTTTATGTTTATGTTTATAATGCCTATGCTAGGCTAAACTTCTATTTGGTTAAGGGTGATTTCAAAGCCCTAGACATGTTTTATGATTGATTTTCAGATTCTATCTATCATTAATTTTCTATCAAAGTTGCTTATGTTCTTCTACAAGAATTGTTCATGATGTTGTCTTGATTTGTTTAGGTGTACAACTAGATAGATCTTGATAATTATCTATTGCTAGTTTAGGAGTCTTGATCCGTGTAATTGTCTTGATTTCCTATTCATAAGTGGCAATTTGTGATTAATGATTATGGTCAAGTTTTCAATAATTGCAAAGTGGAACATAACCTAAGTTGAACAATCCGAGCTTATGTGTTTGTTGCTTAGATCAACCTATCTTTCTCATCATAAAGCTGCCATTAAATTGAATTTAGAGAGCTTATTCTAGGTTGTTTAATGGTTAGAGATTAAATAGAGAGCTTGTTCTATTTAACGACAAACTAAGGAAAGATTGGGATAACAGAGCTTGTTGTTATCTACGGTTGTTAACTTTGATAGTTGGTTGATATTGATAGATCTGAAATTGATTCTTAATGATGTCTAGTGGTGGAGAATGAAACCTTAACCATATTTTTCATATTTGATTCTTCTTACCTACTTGTTTTCTTACTTTTCTAGTTTGCTTATTTTTAAAAGTATATTTATTTTTATTGGCTGGTTATACCGCCTAATTTGTATATTAACTTTGTTTTACTTTTATTGGCTGGTTATACCGCCTAATTTAGTATATATATTTTTATTGGCTGGTTATACCGCCTAATTTAGTATATATATTTTTATTGGCTGGTTATACCGCCTTGCATCTTCTTATTATTATTTACTTTAGTTTAAATCTGGCTTCAAAAACCCCTTTTCTTTTATTGTTCTTGAATTTAAGTTTTAAACTATTAACTTATAAACTAAAACCCAATCCCTGAGGACTCGACCCTTGCTAACTACTATACTTACAATTTATCTTTTTAGTGCAAGGTTAAATAAGATACACTCTTTTGGGTGCATCATGATTGCATTTATTACATATATGGTCAGCATGTTTCCATTGTACATGTCCATACATCATATTGTTTAGGCTTCACATGCATCAAATTGCATTCATGGCTCATTCATCATGACATACATTTGGCGAAAATAAAACAGAAGTTGGCTTGGCTTAAGAGTCTTTGAAAGAATTTCCATTTCAAATCAGAAAAAGTACTGAGTACCCTTTTAATACAGGCTAGTGCTATAGAGGATGAACAAGTTGCCCGAATGGAAAAAATGGAAAGGGAATAGAAAGAATTACGAGAACAGCTGACAAAGTCTCAAGCAGAATCTAAGGATCAGATGACAAAATTGATGGAGCTGATGTCTGCCGTAATCAAGGGAAAAGGATACACCGAAAACTTTGTCGCCAGGAAAGGGTTAGAGGCACAAAAAGGGCAAAATGAGGTCGTAATGATTGATGCCCAAAACACAGTCAATGTCCTAAACTCAGATGATCCAGCTGAACAGGCAAAGTTGAAAAGGGTTGCAGTAAATGAGGTTGAGTTGGCAGATTCCCAAGGGAAATATCAGTTGCTAGATGAAAGGCTTCGGGTAGTAGAAAATACAGATATATTTGGGAGTTTAGATGCGAAAGAATAATGTTTGGTCTTCGATTTAGTCATTCCTCCTAAGTTCAAGATCCCTGACTTTGTGAAGTATGACAAGACGACCGATCCGTCAGCCCACATCACTATGTTCTGCCGGAAGATGACAAGTCATATAGATAATGATAAGCTTTTGATTCACTGCTTTTAGGATAGCCTCAGCGGGTCCGCAATTAGGTGGTATAGTCAGTTGAGCAGCGATCAGATTCGCTCTTGGAATGACCTGGCTAGGGTTTTTCTAAACCAGTACAAGCATATGACCGACATGGCGCCTGACCGTCTCACCTTGCAAAATATGAAGAAAAGAGCTACTGAGAGCTTCAAAGAATATGCGCAACGGTGGTTGATCCTGGCCGCCCAAGTACAACCGCCTTTAACTCAGAAGGAAACCACTATCATTTTCGTGAATACACTATAGGCCCCATACTACGATAGACTTGTCGGCAACACCACGAAGAATTTTTCGGACATGGTAATTTCAGGGGAGATGATTGAGAATGCTATCAAGGATGGGAAAATTGAAGGAGAAAGAACATCCAATACCAAAAAAAAGGGCATCTGAAAAGAAAAAGAAAGATATCCAAGTCATGGAAGGCTTTGCCCCACCTCCCCAATTCTCCTCGTATCAGCCATTTTACTCTACCCTGAATAATGTCTCTCAAGGTTTTTATCCCTACCAACCAATGACTGCAACTACACCAGAATTTACATCTGTCTATCAAGCGAATACCCTTGGGAATAATCGGACGGGGCATAAAAAGCGAAAAAGAAATCAGGATAACCCGATTCCTGTGACATACAGTGAGCTATTATCTCAACTCATCCAGAATCACCTTGTGACACCCATGCAAATAGAGCCTCTGAAGCCCCCTTATCTGAGCTGGTATGATGCTAATGAGTGTTGTGGTTATCATTCTGGCAATCAAGGTCACTCAACAGAGAACTGCCCCGCTTTGAAATACAAGGTCAGAGATCTCATGAAGGCTGGTTCGATAAGTTTTGAAGATGGGAAAGCCAAGTGTCATAAGAAACATTGTGCATGATCATATTAGGTTTTTGACGCATGTAGTTCTATACACTGGGATGATGAAAGCACTTGTCTGATGTTAACATCTACATGAATTAAATGAATTTTGAATTTTAAATGCTTTGTGTTTGTTGTGTTTTAACAATAACTTGAATTTGCAAAAACAAGCATTAAGGAATTTTTAATAATGGATAGTCTCGAGAAGATTGATGATCAGTGTTACAAATGACCCAATACCTTCTCCCCTATCTTTAGGTTTTCCTAAGCCTAAATCTCTTAAACCAAGAACACTTGAAAGACCTAATGCTTCAAGGAATATGAATGATTTGATTTCATAAAACCATTGTCATCACAGAATAAGAAAAAAACGTAGATCTTAGTCTAGGCTATGAACAAAGGAACAAACTTTTTGAAACTTTTCAAAATCCTTGAAATTCAAACAAATGAGACATTCTTTCAAGAATCTAGATTTTGATAATTTGGTGTGTGTCAAGATTGTGCTAAAACCATTCATGACCTTTCCCAATGACCATAAAACACTAATTGCCCAAACATCACTTCATGATTGACACCCTGGGGCACAATGATTAAACTAGATTATCCCTTGTCCCAGAGAAAACCTATTTTTTTAGGTCATACTTTCCTTGTCTCTTCAAAGAATTCAGATTGGAAACTCAGCTTTTTCAGTATAGACCTAGACTTGCTATGTTCCTCGTTGATACAAATTCTCATGGTTAATCAAATTGGGGCATCATATGTGGAAATGATGGATACATGGTGAATAAGGATGGACTAAACGCATGAATCATTGGGGCATGCGATGAAAAATGAAAAATTTGTGATATCATCCATATGAGAATTCGGATGATTCCAAAGTGCAAAGTGAAATTCTGAATATCTATTTCCCCTGGGGATTGCTTTTCAATGTGAATATTCGTGCTTGACATGAGGAATGTACATCTTTCATATCCTTTCACACAAAAAGAAATTATCCATAGTCACCCCTTTTGAGCCAAAAGAATTCTTTCTTCTTTGAATCCTGATCAAGGATCACCCTCTACTCTGGGGGGCAAATGCGAGGAAAGATCTTTTTAAAGATCATTGAGAAATGAGTCCTAGCTCAAAGATAGATACAAAGCAAATGGAACCCCGCATAAATACGGGCGCACTCTGTAAAAGAAAAAAGAAGAGGAAAAGATGGCGAAATGAAGGCCAAGAAAAACAAAAGAAAAACACAAAAAAAAGGTGTGTGAAAGACATGGCAAATTGAAAGCCAAAAGCAAAGAAGAAAAAGAGCAAAGTCAAAACGAAAGAAATGTCCAAGAAGGGACAAATGCTTCAAAGAGAATCCTCCTCAAGAAATGATCCTTGATCTGATTACCCTCAAACACATATTTTGGGCCTATTTATCCTTTCTTTCTGAACCCTAAGCCATGGCCTACGTTATGTGCTTTAAAAGTCCATTTTGATCAAGCATGAATATTTAATTTGAAAGGTTTTTCCTCAAATTTTATCCCATTTTATGAAATTATCATTTCACTAAGGAAGAATTTAGAATTCTCAAGTGTATGGTAGAACCAAAAAAAAATTGGAAATAATGGGACTCTAGGGCGAAAACCCAAAAATGGGCGGTCTAGAGTAAATTTGGAAATTTTTGATGCCATCGATAATAGTGTCGATACCACAAAAGAAAAGATCTTATTAAAGGAGTGATCATCGAGGAACATTTAAGAATTCCTGAACCTCCCAAATTGTCAATTCTCATTCAGAGGATTATTTTCAAAAAACTGAAACTTTTGTTCCCAAGATTAAACTTTCCGGTTTAAACATCCCAACCAATCTTGATGCTTGTCAAAATGCCTTGATATGGAAACTAAAAGAATGTTAAATTTGTTTGGTTCTCAATAAATTCATGATTTAAAAAACCTGTTTCATTTGTGAGCCTAGAAGGGATATACATTTTTGTCATGAAGTTTTCCTCGAAAAGCCAAAATCTTGTTATACCAAGTCTTGCCAATCCCAGTTGAAAAAACCAGATTGATACTTAAAGAAATTTCTAACAATGATCATCAGTCTTCAAAAGATTTGTACATCACACATTGTGGGGTTAATATTTTTTGTTCAGAAGTTTTCAAAATGCGAAAACAAATAAAGAGATTTTTTGAAATACCCATTTTGATGTTGACATGAGACAAGGATTTTTCTAACTCAAAGGTGTAGAACTGCCAAGATAGGTCCTAACTTCCAAATATGAGAAGAAGAAGAAGAAATAAAACCCGGTTCAAATCTCTGTTGATGAAAGTTTGAAAACTGTTGGGGCAAAGAGAATAGCCAAAATGAATTGAAGATATACTCTGATTTGAAGAGGAAAAATGAATTTGAAAGGCTAAGCCAAAGTCTAGAAAAACAATCGGGGGCATTTGCATCACTCATGAGCACTCATCTCTTTATCAAGCTTTTACATATGTACAGTGTCGGTAAGCATTTGCATCATTCATGGGTATTTGCATTGACATTATTCCATAAGCATCTGCATTTTACCTTTACATTTACATTCTTCATGGAATTCGCATTTGTGTCATCTCAAGCAATTGCGTCATTTCTAGAATCATTGCATTTTCATTATTGTGTGGTAATTGTAGTTACACCATTCATAAACCAGTTACATGAACACAATTAGTAGGGGCATCTGCATCATGAAACATGGGCATCAATCCAGGCCATTTGCATTTGCACTAAGAAATATTTTACATTTGCACCATGAAGCATGAGCACCTTGTTAAAAGACATGTGCATTTGCATCATTTCTCAAAGCTTCTGGTGGGGATATCCAGAGTTTTACAGTTTTAAAAGAACAAGTCTTCGGTGGTGATAGCTGAAGCCTCTGGTGGAGATATCCAAGGTTTTATAATTTTGAAAAATGAGAAAAATTCTTCTGGAGGAGTTACCCAGAATTTTACAATAAGCAAGTCTTTGGTGGTGATAGCCAAAGCTTCTGGTGGGGATATCCAGAATTTTACAGTTTTAAAAGTGAGCAAGTCTTCGATGGTGATAGCTGAAGCCTCTGGTGGAGATATCCATGGTTTTATAATTTTGAAAAATGAGAAATCTTCTTTTGGAGGAGTTACCCAGAATTTTATTCAACATGTTCATCTACATCAAGAAGCATTTGCATCAATCTAAGTTAGTTGAATCTGCATTAAGAAAATTTGCATCAAATCAAGTCATTTACATTTGCATCAAAGACATTTGCACCAATCTAAGTTATTTGCATCTACATCAAGAAGCGTTTGCATCAACAAAAGACATTTGCATTTGCATCATGAAGCATTTGCATCATCTCTTAAAGCTTTCAGGTATAATCGAACTCGTTTTGCTTCTCAAATGAGTCGAGCCCCGAGATCATCGTCAAGGTACTTTCTTTTATATGAACATGTCTTCGGTGGTGATAGCTGAAGCCTCTGGTGGAGATATCCAGAGTTTTAAAATCCATTGAAAAGTCTTCGGTGGTGATAGCTGAAGCTTCTGGAGGAGATACCCAGAATTTTAAACACAGCTGAGAACAAGACAGGTTAAGGCCCCGAGACCATCGTCGAGGTCATTTCCTTTCTTGCAAATCGAATTCGTTTCCTTAAGACGAGTCGAGCCCCGAGATCATCGTCGAGGTACTTTTTTTTTTATTATGAACAAGTCTTCGGTGGTGATAGCTGAAGCCTCTGGTGGAGATATCCAGAGTTTTAAAATCCTTTGAAAAGTCTTCGGTGGTGATAGCTGAAGCTTCTGGAGGAGATACCCAGAATTTTAAACACAGCTGAGAACAAGACAGGTTAAGGCCCCGAGACCATCGTTGAGGTCATTTCCTTTCTTGCAAATTGAATTCGTTTCCATAAGACGAGTCGAGCCCCGAGATCATCATCGAGGTACTTTTTTTTTATTATGAACAAGTCTTCGGTGGTGATAGCTGAAGCCTCTGGTGGAGATATCCAGAGTTTTAAAATCCTTTGAAAAGTCTTCGGTGGTGATAGCTGAAGCTTCTGGAGGAGATATCCAGAATTTTAAACACAGCTGAGAACAAGACAGGTTAAGGCCCCGAGACCATCGTCGAGGTCATTTCCTTTCTTGCAAATTGAATTCATTTCCTGAAGATGAGTCGAGCCCCGAGATCATCGTCGAGGTATTTTTTTTTTATTATGAACAAGTCTTCAGTGGTGATAGCTGAAGCCTCTGGTTGAGATATCCTGAGTTTTAAAATCCTTTGAAAAGGTAGAAAGTCTTCGGTGGTGATAGTCGAAGCTTCTGGAGGAGATACCCAGAATTTTAAACACAGCTGAGAACAAGACAGGTTAAGGCCCCGAGACCATCGTCGAGGTCATTTTCTTTCTTGCAAATCGAATTCGTTTCCTTAAGACGGGTCGAGCCTTGATTAGTCAGGGAATTCAATTTAAGGACAAAATCTTCAATTTACTGTTTTAAAAAAAAATGAATTGAAAAAATTGAAAAAAAGAGAAAAATAAAAAATAAAAAAATAAAAAAATAAAAAAATAAAAAAATAAAAAAATAAAAAATATAGAAAATGAAAAATGCAAAAATGAATGAAAAAATGAAAAAGAAAACCCCTTTCCCTTTCCTTCACATGTGACCGTACAAAATTAGTGTCGGTTTATCTTTGCCTGATTCCTGATTCTCAGCAATAGCCAAAGAGGGGCAGCTGTAGACACCTAATTTTGTCCGGACCACTAAAACAGGTATGTTTTCTTCCTAAATTGATGTTTTCGAGTGTAAAAAGACTTTTTTCATCCTGCAGGTGGTACTCCGAGACTTAGTTTAAGAGGGTGAGCATAAAAGTCAAACTTAAAAAAAAAAGTCAACCCCAAAAAAAGTCAACCTAGAAAAAGTCAACCCTACAAAGTCAACTACTAAAAAAGTCAACCCACTTTCAAAATCAAGATTTTAAGTTAAATTGAAAAATGGCGAAAGAATCTTGATAATCTGAGGTCTACAATGAAAGATATGGAGTTCGGAAGTTGGGATTTGGAGGTTCAGTAGAAAGGAAACCCTAATCCGAGAAATTTGGGAAAAAGTGCTTAAACGATCAAATTGGTCGAAATTAAAGGTTCCAAATGAAATATAAGCATTGACTACGGGTAATGGAGAAGTACTTGCAAGAAAAACTAAAAGAAAAGTCAATCCGGGAGAAAATCGAGAATTAGGGTTTTTAGTGGATTTCGGTGAAATCGGGAAGAATCATGGAAATGGCCCGACTTGGTAAGACCAAAGCCCCAATGGATGAGGAATGATTAAAAAACGATAGCCCAAGGCTCAGCTTGAAGAAAATCTGAAAATCGGACTTGTTTTGAGCAAAACCGAGTTTCGAAGGCAAAAAGGCAAAATTGGAAAATTTGGGAAAAATAGCAAATGGACACCGAAAATTCTAAAAATTTTGTCAATTTCATTCTTAAATCATTTGAAAGAGATTGGTAAAAGAAAATCTTGATTCGGAGTTCGTTTGCAAAATGGCCAAATCCCGAGCTTCTTTTGTAGTAAAAAGGAAAATCCCAGAAAAATAGCAAATGAGCTCCAAATCTTTTGAAATTTTGCAAATCTCATTTTTAAATTATTTGGAAGATATTGGAGAAAGAAAATCTTGATTCGGAGTTCATTTGCAAAATGGCCAAATTTCGGGCTTCTTATGTAGTAATTCAAAAAGAAAAATCCCGGAAAAATAACAAATGAGCTCCAAATCTTTTGAAATTTTACAAATCTCATTTTTAAATTATTTGGAAGAGATTGGCGAAATAAAATCTTGATTCGGAGTTCGTTTGCAAAATGGCCAAATCCCGGGCCTCCTATGCAATAATTCAAAAAGATAAATCCCAAAAAAATAGCAAATTAACTTCAAAAATTCTGAAATTTTGCAAATCTCATTTTTTAATTATTTGGAAGAGATTTGGGGAAATAAAATCTTGATTTGGAGTTCGTTTGCAAAATGGCCAAATCCCGGGCCTCCTATGCAGTAATTCAAGCCGATAAATCCCGAAAAAATACCAAATGAGCTCCAAAAATTATGAAAACTTCCAGATCACACTTTTTAATTATTTTGAAGAGATTGGTGAAGAAAAATATTGATTTGGAGCTCGTTTAAAAAATGGTAAAATGTAGGGGCATAAAAGGGCATTTTTGGAAGAAAAAAATAACCAAATAAATAGCAAACGGACTCAGATAATTTTGAAAACTTCCAGAACTCAATGTTTTATTATTTTGGAAGTATTAAAAAAAGAAAATTTGAATTTGGAGTCCGTTTGATATTTATTTGCATCCGGGGGGCAAAACGATCATTTCACCCAAGCAACCGAAAAGGGCTTCTTTGGGCCTTTCAAAAAATCAGAGTTGGGCTGGAAAAGAGAAGTGCTGGCCTGCCCAAGCCCAAAGGAAGGAGGAAGCTTCTGATTTTTCAATCAAATGGCTAAAAATCAAGAGTTAGTTAGAGATTCTCTTTGATCAAGCCATGGTGATTAAGCCACATAGGCCAAGAGAAATGTCAACATTATTCTTTAACAGCTGTAATTTGAGAGAACTAATATGCTAATCTAAAGGTGGTAATTTCATGATTTTTTCACCTTGAATTATTAGCCATTTGATGGAAATTTGGTTACAAAAAATGACAACACCTTGAGCCATTTAGAGGGGGTTTCGGCCAGCATGTTAGGGGGCAGAAAATTCATTTTTTTCATTTCATTTTGGCTGAGTTCTTTGAGTTTTTACTTGTTTTTTCTCTCCTTGGTTGAAAGCAAAAAAGAAAAGAAAGGAAAGTTTGAAGAGAAAAGCTTGAATATTAGCTTCTTGAGGTTGCTTTTGAGCACCAACTCTTGCACTTTCTTGATTTTCCATTCTTGTTTTTGCTATTTTGATTATTATTTGGTGAGTTTATATTTTAAATAAATTTTTTTATTGTTCTTCTTAAGTTCTTCCTTCATCTCTTTCTTAAGTATATTTTTTACATTTTATTTTTACAATAAACTCACCATGGCCAAATGGCCAACATTATTTATTTAAGTTGCTGTTTTGGGTTTATTTTACCATATTGTTTATGTTATTTTCTTTGATTTTGATGTTTTAAATGTTATGTTACTTCATATTCTTGAGTTATATTTTAATTTGGTTGCTTTGTTTGTTGCCATTTATGTTTTAAATATCATGTTTTTGCATTTTTAATTTTCTGTTTTCATGTTGTTTAAATTTGAGCATGTTTTAGATTTAGTATATCAAGTGTTTGTGAAAATGCTTGTGTGGTCTTTGCATGGTTTGAGTTTTATATCTTATTTGAGCATGTTTTAGATTTAGCATTTTAAGTGTTTGTGAAAATGCTTGTGTGGTTTTTGCATGATTTAAGTGTTATATTTTAGTTGAGCATGTTAGTATACCAAGTGTTTGTCAAAATGCCATGCTTGTTGGAGCTTGAGGCCATTTGGCTACTCCATGTGTTTTGCATTGTGTGTTGCATTTTTTGCCATTTTAGTTGGTAGGTTTTTGCATTTACATGACATTTGATTTAGTTTTGCAAGCTAGTATACCAAGTGTTTGTGAAAATGTCATGTTTGCTAGTTACATTATGCTATTCGGCCACCCTTGGAATTTTTGCATTTTATGTGCATTCTTGCCATGTTAGTTGATAGGTTAGCATTTGCATGATATTTGGTTGAGTTTTTGGTTTAAGCATGCTTTGTGTTTGTGAAAATGCTATGCATATTTTAGTTATTAAGTTAGGTTCATTTTCCATGCATGTTCATGCATTCTAGGTCTAGGTTACATTAAATGCCATGCAAGTTCATTTAGGTCTAGGTCACTTTATGAATGCCATGCATTTTTTCATGACATTTAGGTTTAAATCCATGCATTTCATGCATTATGTTTGCCGTATTGTTTCATGCATTTCATGTTCATGCCACTTGAATAATGACTTGAGCCAATTAATGGTCCAAAGTCATGCTCTCTTGAGCACACTTGTGGAAAATTAAGTTTGTCAAGTTGATTATTCTACCTTTGTGATTTTTTTTACTTAGCCAATTTTTAACCAACTTTCAAAAAGTCCTAGCTACTGTTTGTAAGTCATTTTAGGAGTTTCAAATATTTTTACTTTGATTTTTAAATGATTTTATCAAAGGCAAAAATGTGTTTTGGCAAAGCAGTGTTTTTTCACCCAAAACTCGTACATCTCTGATTTTTCTGGGAATTCATCTTTAATCATAAAATTAATCCGATTTGTTTACGTGTAGTTTTAGATGTCCTGAGTCTCCAGTATTTTTTTCAGAATTGTTTCAATTTGTAAAAATAGGGTAAAAAATCGTGGCTTAAAACTGGACAGTGGAGTCAGAATTGAATTTAAAGAAAAATCATTTTTCTGTTTTGGTTAAGTTACTTAGAGTGGGCTGATTAGGAGGGTTAGCTACTGACTTAGGGTAGTTTCTAAGCCTTTTTAAACTCTAAAAATGGTTTTTCAAGTCTCGGGTTAAGGGTAGTCAAGTCTGGATTTTTAAACTTAGGAAATTAGAGCCATTTAAAAAAAGATTTAGCCCAGTTTTTATTTTTAATTCAAGCTTTTCAAAATTGTTTTCAAACAATCACAAAGTATTTTGGTTTTAGAATATTTAATTTGACATATTTTCCTAAGGTAGCCGGATATCTTTTTAGATATACGGATTTCCTTAATTAAAGGAAAAAATACATTTCATGCATTGCATTTTTCATATTCATGCATTTTATATAATATGTGATTCTTGTTATAATAATTCCTATGATATTGTTATTATTTTGATTTATATTTTTTGATGTTACATGGTTTATTATATGGTTTTGAATATTTCATGATATCCTATGCTTTTATTTAGTTATTTTTATTTAGCATATACTATGTTCATGCATTATTATTTTTATTTTCATGCATATTATATGATAGCATTATTTTATTCCATGTCATTTAAATTATATGCCATATCATTCATATTTGTCATGTCATTTAAATTATTTCATTTCATTTAGGATATATTATGTCATCTAGAATATTATATTTCATTTAGATTATATCATATGACTTAGGATATTGCATTTCATGTTGAATATATTATATTACCTAGGTCATTTCATTTCATTTAGGATATATTATGTCATCTAGAATATTTTATTTCATTTAGATTATATCATATAACTTAGGATATTGCATTTCATATAGAATGTATTATGTTACATAGGTCATTTAATTTCATTTAGAATATATCATATAACTTAGGATATTTCATTTTATTTAGAAAATGCTAAGGCATTCAAATCATATCATGTCATTTAGGTTGCCTTATATTATTTAGATTTTACTATGTCATTTTATTTATGTCATGCATATAGATATTCATTTCTTTTAAATGTTTTCAAAAAAAAGATAATGGTTTTCAATAAAATAAAGATATTCCCGAGTTAAAATAATTCATGAGTTCTCTTAAAAAATTTTATATTTTGCCACATTTGTTGGGGAATATAGGAAAATTTTGAATTTATAAATTCCGGATCATTTTCAATTAAAAATGGAAATATTTTTCTTTAAATTGGGAATTAACTTGAAATACTAAATTCAAAACCAATTTTTTACCGAGACTTGAGATAACACACGATTAATAAGGTACCGATTTATACGGGCGTTGTGGGGGTGCTAATTCTTTCCCACACGTAACCGACTCCCGAACCCGCTTCTTTGATTTCTCTGGTTTAACACGCAGACTTGAAATTGGTTTTTAAAATGTTTTAATTAATTTTTAAAATATTTTATAAAATCGGTTTTAATAGGTGGCCGATCACACCTAGCTAAAAAAGATTGGTGGCGACTCCATATCTTTTTTAAGGTCATTTTAAAAACCTTCATTTTTCTAGAGGAATTAAGTCGACTTTTCCTCGATTTTTTTTAATGTCACGCTTAACGAATAATAAAGTCTTGCGATGAGACTCGTTATTTTTTAGGTTGTGACATTCATGTTGGGCCTTTTCTTCATTCTAAACAACTTTGTAACATCTTTTTCTTTGTCCACAAGTTCAAGAGATGATTCATTTTTTTTTTTCATTTTTTTTTTCACATAGGAATGTATTCGCCAGTATTCCTTTTCTTTTTCTCTAGACTTTTCTTTTCTTTTCCCCCATACATTTTTCTTGTTTCTAACCCAAATTTTCAATATATCTTCCTTGTCTTTGCAACATGTTTCAAAACATGCTAATTCATCTTTGGAACAAGGGTAAAGATATAAATAAGTATATTTAGGTTAGGGACAAGTTATGGTTACCAAAGAGATAGCTTATTCAATGTAGGCTCAAATTGGTTCACTAAGGGTGTGTTCTCTTGGAACATCAATAAGGGATGGCTGTTTGGCCCTGGCTAAAAATCCTAATGCCTCTATCATATTCATGTTCTCACATGCATCAATATGGTCTCAACAAGGTTTAAAGCAAGTTCTAGAGAATCATGTAATCATAAGAGCACTCAACAAAGAAATTAGATTGATATGTATAATGCATCAATCATATAGGCTCAAAAACTCACAAGGATGATTATACAAGTCAGATTTAAGTCTAAACTTGCTTCTTTCTCAATCAACATATCATATTAACATTGGCTCATGAAAAAAATGATATCAAGCTCAATTCTCATGAAAATCTTCCCACTAATAAATCTGTTTTAGATTTATGCAATTCATATCTCATCATAGTATTGAAAGTAACTAAAACACACTAAAAACAACATAAAAATACTCAAAAACAAAACACTCTAAATAAAATCCTAAATTCTTCCCCCCACATATAATTTTTACATTGTCCTCAATGTAATGTTATTATCCCCCAATGCAAGAATTATAGGTAAGAGAAAAGAACTACTAAACAAAACAAAAGAAAAACAATAAAAGATAGAATGATAGAGAGTAAGGAATATGCAAATCTGATATAATAGATGCTCTCCATTCTTTTGGGTTGCCTCCCAAGAAGCGCTTGGTTTATTGTCCTCAGCTTGACTTAGACCCATGCCATTATTATCCAACATAATTTGGCTCAAAGAGTGGTAACTCCTCCACATCTTGTATTGGAAAGTTCTCATAGTAAGGCTTCAATCGATGACCGTTCACTTTGAATGCCTTATCTGTTTTTGGGCTTTGGATTTCAACTTCACCATGAGTAAACACATTAGTAATAACAAAAGGTCCAACCCAACGAGAACGTAACTTACCTGGAAATAACATAAGGCGTGAATGGAAGAGAAGAACTTTTTGTCCAACAACAAAGTCCTTTCTTGATATCATCTTGTCATGGAATGCCTTAGTCTTTTCCTTGTAAATCCTAGAATTCTCATAGGCATCATTTCTTATCTCCTCTAATTCTTGTAGGTCTAGTTTTCTTTGCTTACCTGCCTCATCCATCTCCATGTTGCATTGTTTGATAGCCCAATATGCCTTATGTTCTAATTCAACCGGAAGATGACAAGGCTTACCATAAACAAGTCAATAAGGAGACATACCAATGGGTGTCTTATATGTTGTCCTATATCCCAAAGTGCATCATCAAGTTGTGAACTCCAATCCTTCCTATTTGGGTTAACTGTCTTTTCAAGGATGGACTTTACTTCTCGGTTTGACACTTCAGCTTGCCCACTAGTTTGAGGATGATATGAGGTGGAGACCTTGTGTGTGATGTTATACTTCCTCAAAAGTGCTTCCATAGTCCTATTGCAAAAGTGAGTACCTCTATCGCTGATTATGGCCTTTGGTGTTCCAAACCTAGCAAAGATGTTAGTCTTGACAAAATCTGAAACAACTTTAGAGTCATTTGTCCTAGTGGATTTTGCTTCCACCCAATTTGAAACATAATAAATGGCAAGTAAAATACAAAGATTACCAAAAGAAGAAGGAAAAGGTCCCATGAAATCCATGCCCCATACATCAAAAATTTCAACAATAAGTATTGGAGTTTGAGGCATTTGATTTCCAGCACCTAAGTTACCTGTTCTTTGGCAACGATCGCATGACTTGCAAAAGAGGTATGCATCTTTGAACATAGTAGGCCAATAAAATCCAGAATCAAGAACTTTCATGGCTGTCTTTTTGGATCCAAAGTGTCCTCCACATGCATAAGAGTGACAAAAGGTGAGAATAGATTGAAATTCAGGTTCGAGTACACACCTTCTTATAATCTGATCGGAGCAATGCTTCCAAAGGTAAGGATCATCCCATATGTAGTATTTGGCATCACTCTTGAACTTATTTCTTTGAGCTTGTGTCAACTCTTGTGGCAACTTCTTGGTAACTAAGTAATTAACAATATCAGCATACCAAGGAGTTGTTGTACTCATAAAAAGAAGTTGCTCATCCGAAAAGTTCTAATTCAAGGGTTGTGCATCCTCTTCATGAACTAAACGGCTAAGATGGTCCGCAACCAAGTTGTCACTACCTCTCTTATCTTTTATCTCCAAATCAAACTCTTGTAAGAGAAGTATCCATCTAATCAACCTTGGTTTGGCCTCTTTCTTAGTGAGTAAGTACCTAAGGGCTGCATGGTCAGAAAATACAATTTCTTTAGTTACAATTAAATAAGATCAAAATTTTTCTAAAGCAAATACAACAGCCAAAAGTTCTTTTTCAGTAGTGGAATAGTTTAATTAAGCATCATTAAGAGTTCGGGAGGCATAATAAATGGCATGTGAGGCTTTGCCAACCAGTTGGCCCAAAACAGCTCCAATGGCATAGTCACTAGCATCACACATGATTTCAAAAGGTACATTCCAATCTGGTGGTTGCATGATAGGAGCTGATGTCAAGAGTCCTTTCAATGTTTCAAACGCCTCTTTGCATTTATCATCAAAGTGGAAAACCACATCTTTTTGTAGTAGCTTGCAAAGAGGTAATGTGATCTTTGAGAAGTCTTTGATAAATCTCCTATAGAAACCTGCATGTCCAAGAAAAGAACGAACCTCTCTCACATTTGTGGGAGGTGGTAAAGAATGCATAATATCTATTTTAGATTTATCAACCTCTATCCCTCTAGAAGAAATAACATGGCCCAAAACTATTCCTTGTTCTACCATAAAGTGACATTTTTCCCAATTCAAAACAAGGTTAGTTTCAATGCATCTTTCAAGTACAAGTGTAAGGTTCTCTAGACATCAATCAAAAGAATCACCATAGACACTAAAATCATCCATAAACACTTCTATGATGTTCTCTACTGATGCACCCAAAAGAGTGTATCTTATTTAACCTTGCACTAAAAAGATAAATTGTAAGTATAGTAGTTAGCAAGGGTCGAGTCCTCAGGGATTGGGTTTTAGTTTATAAGTTAATAGTTTAAAACTTAAATTCAAGAACAATAAAAGAAAAGGGGTTTTTGAAGCCAGATTTAAACTAAAGTAAATAATAAGAATAAGATGCAAGGCGGTATAACCAGCCAATAAAAATATATATACTAAATTAGGCGGTATAACCAGCCAAAAAAAATATATATACTAAATTAGGCGGTATAACCAGCCAATAAAAATAAAACAAAGTTAATATACAAATTAGGCGGTATAACCAGCCAATAAAAATAAATATAAAAAATAAGCAAACTAAAAGTAAGAAAACAAATAAGTAAGAAGAATCAAATATGAAAAATATGGTTAAGGTTTCATTCTCCACCACTAGACATCATTAAGAATCAATTTTAGATCTATCAATATCAACCAACTATCAAAGTTAACAACCGTAGATAACAACAAGCTCTGTTACCCCAATCTTTCCTTAGTTTGTCGTTAAATAGAACAAGCTCTCTATTTAATCTCTAACCATTAAACAACCTAGAATAAGCTCTCTAAATTCAATTTAATGGCAGCTTTATGATGAGAAAGATAGGTTGATCTAAGCAACAAACACATAAGCTCGGATTGTTCAACTTAGGTTATGTTCCACTTTGCAATTATTGAAAACTTGACCATAATCATTAATCACAAATTGCCACTTATGAATAGGAAATCAAGACAATTACACGGATCAAGACTCCTAAACTAGCAATAGATAATTATCAAGATCTATCTAGTTGTACACCTAAATAAATCAAGACAACATCATGAACAATTCTTGTAGAAGAACATAAGCAACTTTGATAGAAAATTAATGATAGATAGAATCTGAAAATCAATCACAAAACATGTCTAGGGCTTTGAAATCACCCTTAACCAAATAGAAGTTTAGCCTAGCATAGGCATTGTAAACATAAACATAAAATTAAAGAAAATCTAAGAAGAAAATAAAAGAAAGAAAGAAGAAGAGGAAGAATATTAATTATCCAACCTCTTGCTCTCTCTAAAGAAAAAGAAAACTAGAGAAAAGAAATAAAACTAGAGAAAAGAAAGAAGAAGAAAACTTAGAGAATTTTATTAAAATGGCTAATATCCTACCTATGTACAATATGATCCTCTACAATCATCCAAGGCCCTCTATTTATACACATTTTGGAGGGCTAAATGACAAGAGACAAGCTTTACAAATTTCAAAGGTAGGTATAATAGGTGGGTGCATTTTTCTAACAATTTTCGTCATATTGTATGACCATTTTGATCAGCCAACTTGATGGTCGATTTTGTCAATCTTGGAGGCCTGATCTGATCACATGGTCTTCTAGAAAAATGTTTCCCTATGAGTTACTGATTCATAGCCGTTGGAATCAGCTCATTTTCTGATGTGGAGAAGAAGATATGGGCAAAATACGAAAACAGGTCAGCACAGACGTCATTGCACATCAGCCAATTTGATGGTCGATTTCTTCAATATTGGAGGCTTTATCTGATCACATGGTCTTCTAGACAAATGTTCCCCTATCAGTTAGTGATCCATAGCCGTTGGAATCAGCTCATTTTCTGATGTGTATCGGACGGTATGGTCAAAATGCGAAAACTGCTCAGGACAGACGTCATTGCACATCAGCCAACTTGATGGTTGATTTCGCTAGGGAAAACGACTCCGTTTCAAGAAGTGTAAAACATGAAAAAGATAGATATGCCTCTTAAATTTGCACGGTTAAAATTTCAGCCTTATTGCTTCAGTGAAACTCCATATATAGCTGATATGGCAAAAGGTGTCGGAACTGGAACTGAACTGGATTTGCCCTTAATTCTAGTAATTTGAAATCACTCAAAGAAACTTGTGAAAAACACCAAATTACATAAAAATATAAAAGATCATAAACACAATTAGACTAAACAATAATAACTCGTATTTGACACAAAACAATAATAAAACATAACTAAAAACTATATAATTATACGAGTTATGACACCCCCACACTTAGATTGTTGCTAGTCCCTAGCAACGACTTAATAAAAATAAAATAAGAAAATCTAATCTAATCCATTTTCGTAGGAAATCACGGTGGCACTTAGCATGTGACACAAGACTTTAAACCCCTAGGTGTCCCTAGTGGACGAGTTTAGTCTCGTGAGGGTTTACTAGGACGATACCCACAAACATTGAAAACATAAGAAAAACTAAAAATTATAATTATAACTAATCCTTCCAATATAAATTTGAGATAATCAATAGCTTAAAGAAATTCACAAAAAATCTTGCTTGAATGTAAATAGTTTGAGTTAAGCCAATATTAACATAACATATTTCAATCAAAATAGTGCATATTCAAACTTAATCTCAACTTTTCACATGGGATACTCTCTTGATTTTCACTCTTTAAAGTAGTGGTAAAGTGTTTACACTCAATCAATCTCAATAAAACACTTCTACCATATGCTTGCTTGTCCACCTATTCTCCACTAAAAGATCATGCAACTTCATAAATCAAGAGGTCTTTAATCAAGGTTGTAATGGGGCCAAGGGGTTTGTAATGTGGTTGAAGAACAAAAGGATAAAGATATCACAAAGGTTCCAAAGAGTTCATAAAGTTTAGAGACATAAAAAAAATTATACAAAGAAACTTCTCAAAACTCTTTACAAGTACATAGTCACCTAGGCCGGATATTCATGTTGGGCCTTTTCTTCATTCTAAACAACTTTGTAACATCTTTTTCTTTTTCCACAAATTCAAGAGATGAGTCATATATTTTTTTTTACATAGGAATGTATTTTCGAGTATTCCATTTCTTTTTCCCTTGACTTTTCTTTTCTTTTCCCCCCACACTTATTTCTTGTTTCTAACCAAAAAATATCCCTTGTCTTTGCAACTTGTCTCAAATCATGCTAATTCATCTTTGGAACAAAGGTAAAGATATAAGTATATTTAGGTTAGGGACAAGTTATGGTTACCAAAGAGATAGCTTATTCAATGTAGGCTCAAATTGGTTCACTAAGGGTGTGTTCTCTTGGAACATCAATAAGGGATGGCTGTTTGGCTCTGGTTATAATCCTAATGCCTCTATCATATTCATGTTGTCACATGTATCAATATAGTCTCAAACGGTTTAAAGCAAGTTCTAGAGAATCATGTAATCATAAGAGCACTCAAGAAAGAAATTAGATTGATTTGTATAATGCATCAATCATTTTAGGCTCAAAAACTCACAATGATGATTATACAAGTCAGTTTCAAGTCTAAACATGCTTCTTTCTCAATCAACATATCATATTAACATTGGCTCATAAAAATTAGTATCAAGCTTAATTCTCATGAAAATCTTCTCACTAGTAACCAGTTTAGACCTATGCAATTCATATCTCATCATTGTATTAAAAAGGAACTAAAACACACTAAAAATAATAATAATAAAGACTCATAAAAAAAAAATAGTAGACGAAACTAAAAGAAATCCTAAATCATTCCCCCCACACTTAATTCTTACATTGTCCTCAATGTAAGTCTATTAACCCAAATGAAAGAATCATGTGTAAGAGAAAAGAACTAATAACATAAGAATAGGAACAACTAGACTCAAAACAAAACAAAACAAAACAAACTCATGCAACCTAAATAATCCTAAAATACTAAAGAAAAATTAACAAGTAAACATAAAAAGATTAAAATCAAACTGACAAGGTATGTCTCAAGTCTCCCTTACTCAGACCTTGTTCAGAATGAATACTTCTAAATTGCTTAAAACACAACAAACGTTTTTTTTTTTTTTTTGAAAAGAAGAAATCAAACTGACAAGGTATGTCTCAAGTCTCCCTTACTCAGACCTTGTTCAGAATGAATACTTCTAAATGGCTTAAAACACAAAAAAATATATATTTTTTTTTAAATTAGCAAAATATGTCCCTTACCCCCTACTTATTATAACTGAGACACAACAAGCAAAATGTTAGATAATGTCACAAAGACAAAGTGCAATCCACTCCTTGCTCGTCCATATCTCTTTTTCTTTTTCCGAGCGTTTGCGAAACAACCGTAGCAGATAAACACTCATAAGCTTGGAGCTTTTTAAGTAAATCTTCAATGGTTGTAGCAGAAATTATGGTTCTCCTTGCCTCTGAAAACATGAATCCATTATCCACAGCATTATCTAAATATGAAAGCAAATTACTAAAATAACCATTAATATTAAGCAAACCAATGGGTTTCTTATTTGTGACCAAAGATGACCAAGAAGCCACGCAAGCTATTTCTTCCAATGTACCCAGACCTCCTGGTAAAGCAATGAATGCATCCGCAGAATGGTACATGATTGTTATCCGTTCAGGGATACTCCAGACTTGTATTTCCTTACCCACGGTAGGTCCACAAAAACTTGTGAATAGTTTTGGCACGATTCCTAGAACTGGACTTCCTCCGGCGTGTGCTGCTGTAGCGACTGCTCCCATTAAACCCGTACTACCGCCTCCATAAATCAAGTGGATCTTTTGTTGGGCAAGTATTACTCCAACTCTTATGGCTTCATCAGCGAATATGTTATTTTTCCCTGGATAAGCACCTCCAAAGACACAAATTTTTTTAATGCGCTGGGACGAAGTACTTTCCATTTTTTTTTTCTTCGAGTGCATCTTCCTCTGGTTTTACGTCCAGAAACGGCTTAAACGCCTTCTATGAGTCGAGGATATGCTTCCCATCCAATTTTCTTACAAGCTGGCAAACAGGGTCTTTTAACATCAGATTCCCAAGATGTTGCCATTCCCTTTGGAATTGCGGCCATAAATCAAGAATTTCTCTTTGTACGTCTCCACTAGGATGCGTCTCAAGAGAAAGTTGGATATTACCCAAATTCTCCTTACTCAGTCCATCCTTAATGAATTCAATTTTATCATCTCGATTAGAGGACGGAATCCCAATAGAACGACATTTACCGTTACACGTCCATCGTGCACATTTGTGGCAATTTGAACTCATGCGCTTTGCTCGTCGCTTCTTTGCAAAAGTGCTTCTACCTGTACCTGGTAAATGCAAAACGGGAAGATATTCATCTTCACGTACCTTGGCTTCAATTATCCAACGTATGTCTCCAGGAATCCCTTTGTGCATAAGCATTCTTAATCTTTCAAATCGAACTTGGTAAAGCTTCAGTAAAATATTTCGAGGAAAAGGAGGAAATCGTTTCTGCAATCTTGTGAGAATATCATCCATCCTGAAAAAAAATGAAAAAAAATGAAAGAGAAATTGGAAGAGAAATTTATATACAATATCAGTTTTGTGGGTAGCTGATGGAACCGATTTAAATAATCACGGAGTACCGTTATCCGCCATTTAACCGGGGTAAAAAATTAAAAATTATATTTACATCTAGTTATTTTCAAAACCAGGATCAGAAAGAAAAACAACATAAAAAGACTCAAAAACAAAACACTCTAAATAAAATCCTAAATTCTTCCCCCCACACATAATTCTTACATTGTCATTAATGTAATGCTATTATCCCCCAATGCAAGAATTATATGTAAGAGAAAAGAACTATTAAACAAAAGAAACTTATGCAGCCTAAATGAACTTAAAAACAGTAAACACAATTAACAAAGAAACATAAGAAATAAAAATAAAAACAATAAAAATAATAAAAGAAAAAGGAAAAGAAAGAGAAAGCAAATCTGAATATGGAAGGTTGGCAATTTCATCTTTAATTGGGCTGCCTTCCCAATTAACACTTGAGTTAGTGTTTTGAATCTAACCAACACCCCTTCTTGGCTTTTTACGCTTGTCAGGCTCATACATGAAATTTCCCAAATTTATGCGTTTGAGAGGTAGCTTTCTTTGCACAACAGTGGATGCATTCTCCGTTACAAGTATTATTCCATCATCCTTGGTGGTGCATATCTCATCGAGGAATGATGCATCTTTTGGTACTTGTTGAATGACATCCACAAACAAACTGTTTAAGGTTTCCAGCGTGTCTTGTTCATGTTCATCCTCCTTGAACTTTGCGAATCTACTAGGAAAAGGTGGAGAAGAAACATTAGTAAAAATTGGAATCTCAAACGTTACCTCAGGTGCTGAAATACTCTTATTTGGATCATTGGCTTCATTATCCTCAAGAATAGAATTCATCTCTAATTTTGTCTCATCCTCATCTTGTTCCTCATTCTTCAAGGTCACAATAGTAGCATTCTCCTTTGGGTTAATCATCGTTTGGGCAGAGAGTTCTTCAGATCTTTGTGCTACCCATACCACCATACTACTACCCAATAGGCTCATTTGCCTTTCCAAACTCTGGATACTTGCCCTTGTTTCCTGTTGAAATTGCAAAGTATTAGTAACAAGAGAATCGACAAGATCTTCTAAAGAAGTACCTGAGTTTTGAGTCATATGTGGTGGTTGAAAAAGATCTGGTTCTTGAGACCATGATTGATTGAAGCTAGATGGATGAGTGTAACTCGCATAAGGATTTACTTCTTGGTAATTTTTCGAGTAGCCATAATTAGTATGATCCCACCATCCCTCATGGTAAGTGTTTGAGTAATGATCATACTGTTGGTCTTGGAACACTTGATGGCCTTGACATCCTCCCATGGCCAATTGTTGAACTAAGGAAGTGAGATGGGCTTGTTGATTCTCCATGTTCATGTATGCCACCAACTCTTCAAGTGTTAGATTGCTCAATTCCATCGTTTTTTTATTTTTTATTTTTTTCAAAATTTGATAAGAAAAACCTGTATGTACAAGAAAACAAAACTCATTAGAACTGAAAATAAGAATAAACCAAGTAACAAATAAACTAAAGAAAACAATCCCCGGCAACGGCGCCAAAAATTTGATGCACCCAAAAGAGTGTATCTTATTTAACCTTGCACTAAAAAGATAAATTGTAAGTATAGTAGTTAGCAAGGGTCGAGTCCTCAGGGATTGGGTTTTAGTTTATAAGTTAATAGTTTAAAACTTAAATTCAAGAACAATAAAAGAAAAGGGGTTTTTGAAGCCAGATTTAAACTAAAGTAAATAATAAGAATAAGATGCAAGGCGGTATAACCAGCCAATAAAAATATATATACTAAATTAGGCGGTATAACCAGCCAATAAAAATATATATACTAAATTAGGCGGTATAACCAGCCAATAAAAATAAAACAAAGTTAATATACAAATTAGGCGGTATAACCAGCCAATAAAAATAAATATAAAAAATAAGCAAACTAAAAGTAAGAAAACAAATAAGTAAGAAGAATCAAATATGAAAAATATGGTTAAGGTTTCATTCTCCACCACTAGACATCATTAAGAATCAATTTCAGATCTATCAATATCAACCAACTATCAAAGTTAACAACCGTAGATAACAACAAGCTCTGTTACCCCAATCTTTCCTTAGTTTGTCGTTAAATAGAACAAGCTCTCTATTTAATCTCTAACCATTAAACAACCTAGAATAAGCTCTCTAAATTCAATTTAATGGCAGCTTTATGATGAGAAAGATAGGTTGATCTAAGCAACAAACACATAAGCTCGGATTGTTCAACTTAGGTTATGTTCCACTTTGCAATTATTGAAAACTTGACCATAATCATTAATCACAAATTGCCACTTATGAATAGGAAATCAAGACAATTACACGGATCAAGACTCCTAAACTAGCAATAGATAATTATCAAGATCTATCTAGTTGTACACCTAAATAAATCAAGACAACATCATGAACAATTCTTGTAGAAGAACATAAGCAACTTTGATAGAAAATTAATGATAGATAGAATCTGAAAATCAATCACAAAACATGTCTAGGGCTTTGAAATCACCCTTAACCAAATAGAAGTTTAGCCTAGCATAGGCATTGTAAACATAAACATAAAATTAAAGAAAATCTAAGAAGAAAATAAAAGAAAGAAAGAAGAAGAGGAAGAATATTAATTATCCAACCTCTTGCTCTCTCTAAAGAAAAAGAAAACTAGAGAAAAGAAATAAAACTAGAGAAAAGAAAGAAGAAGAAAACTTAGAGAATTTTATTAAAATGGCTAATATCCTACCTATGTACAATATGATCCTCTACAATCATCCAAGGCCCTCTATTTATACACATTTTGGAGGGCTAAATGACAAGAGACAAGCTTTACAAATTTCAAAGGTAGGTATAATAGGTGGGTGCATTTTTCTAACAATTTTCGTCATATTGTATGACCATTTTGATCAGCCAACTTGATGGTCGATTTTGTCAATCTTGGAGGCCTGATCTGATCACATGGTCTTCTAGAAAAATGTTTCCCTATGAGTTACTGATTCATAGCCGTTGGAATCAGCTCATTTTCTGATGTGGAGAAGAAGATATGGGCAAAATACGAAAACAGGTCAGCACAGACGTCATTGCACATCAGCCAATTTGATGGTCGATTTCTTCAATATTGGAGGCTTTATCTGATCACATGGTCTTCTAGACAAATGTTCCCCTATCAGTTAGTGATCCATAGCCGTTGGAATCAGCTCATTTTCTGATGTGTATCGGACGGTATGGTCAAAATGCGAAAACTGCTCAGGACAGACGTCATTGCACATCAGCCAACTTGATGGTTGATTTCGCTAGGGAAAACGACTCCGTTTCAAGAAGTGTAAAACATGAAAAAGATAGATATGCCTCTTAAATTTTCACGGTTAAAATTTCAGCCTTATTGCTTCAGTGAAACTCCATATATAGCTGATATGGCAAAAGGTGTCGGAACTGGAACTGAACTGGATTTGCCCTTAATTCTAGTAATCTGAAATCACTCAAAGAAACTTGTGAAAAACACCAAATTACATAAAAATATAAAAGATCATAAACACAATTAGACTAAACAATAATAACTCGTATTTGACACAAAACAATAATAAAACATAACTAAAAACTATATAATTATACGAGTTATGAGTGATCTTTGAGAAGTCTTTGATAAATCTCCTATAGAAACCTGCATGTCCAAGAAAAGAACGAACCTCTCTCACATTTGTGGGAGGTGGTAAAGAATGCATAATATCTATTTTAGATTTATCAACCTCTATCCCTCTAGAAGAAATAACATGGCCCAAAAAACGCCTCTTTGCATTTATCATCAAAGTGGAAAACCACATCTTTTTGTAGTAGCTTGCAAAGAGGTAATGTGATCTTTGAGAAGTCTTTGATAAATCTCCTATAGAAACCTGCATGTCCAAGAAAAGAACGAACCTCTCTCACATTTGTGGGAGGTGGTAAAGAATGCATAATATCTATTTTAGATTTATCAACCTCTATCCCTCTAGAAGAAATAACATGGCCCAAAACTATTCCTTGTTCTACCATAAAGTGACATTTTTCCCAATTCAAAACAAGGTTAGTTTCAATGCATCTTTCAAGTACAAGTGTAAGGTTCTCTAGACATCAATCAAAAGAGACATCAACCAATCTGGTGGTTGCATGATAGGAGCTGATGTCAAGAGTCCTTTCAATGTTTCAAACGCCTCTTTGCATTTATCATCAAAGTGGAAAACCACATCTTTTTGTAGTAGCTTGCAAAGAGGTAATGTGATCTTTGAGAAGTCTTTGATAAATCTCCTATAGAAACCTGCATGTCCAAGAAAAGAACGAACCTCTCTCACATTTGTGGGAGGTGGTAAAGAATGCATAATATCTATTTTAGATTTATCAACCTCTATCCCTCTAGAAGAAATAACATGGCCCAAAACTATTCCTTGTTCTACCATAAAGTGACATTTTTCCCAATTCAAAACAAGGTTAGTTTCAATGCATCTTTCAAGTACAAGTGTAAGGTTCTCTAGACATCAATCAAAAGAATCACCATAGACACTAAAATCATCCATAAACACTTCTATGATGTTCTCTACATAATCTGAAAATATGCTAACCATACACCTTTGGAATGTAGCTGGTGCATTACAAAGACCAAATGGCATACGACGATATGCAAAAGTACCTGATAACTCGTATAATTATATAGTTTTTAGTTATGTTTTATTATTGTTTTGTGTCAAATACGAGTTATTATTGTTTAGTCTAATTGTGTTTATGATCTTTTATATTTTTATGTAATTTGGTGTTTTTCACAAGTTTCTTTGAGTGATTTCAGATTACTAGAATTAAGGGCAAATCCAGTTCAGTTCCAGTTCCGACACCTTTTGCCATATCAGCTATATCTGGAGTTTCACTGAAGCAATAAGGCTGAAATTTGTATCCGTGCAAAGCTAAGAGGCATATCTATCTTTTTCATGTTTTACACTTCTTGAAACGGAGTCGTTTTCCCTAGCGAAATCGACCATCAAGGTGGCTGATGTGCAATGACGTCTGTGCTGACATATTTTCGTATTTTGCCCATATCTTCTTATCCACATCAGCAAATGAGCTGATTCCAACGGCTATGGTTCCGTAACTGATAGGGGAACCTTTGTCTAGAAGACCATGTGATCATATCAGGCCTCCAATATTGAAGAAATCGACCATCAAGGTGGCTGATGTGCAATGACGTCTGTGCTGACATGTTTTCGTATTTTGCCCATATCTGCTTAACCACATCAGCAAATGAGCTGATTCCAACGGCTATGGTTCCGTAACTGATAGGGGAACCTTTGTCTAGAAGACCATGTGATCAGATCAGGCCTCCAATATTGACGAAATCGACCATCAAGTTGGCTGATCAAAATCGTCATATACCTACCTTTGAAATTTGTAAAGCTTGTCTCTTGTCATTTAGCCCTCCAAAATGTGTATAAATAGAGGGCCTTGGATGATTGTAAGGGATCATATTGTACATAGGTAGGATATTAGCCATTTTAATAAAATTCTCTAAGTTTTCTTCTTCTTTCTTTTCTCTAGTTTTCTTTCTTTTCTCTAGTTTTCTTTTTCTTTAGAGAGAGCAAGAGGTTGGATAATTAATATTCTTCCTCTTCTTCTTTCTTTCTTTTATTTTCTTCTTAGATTTTCTTTAATTTTATGTTTATGTTTACAATGCCTATGCTAGGCTAAACTTCTATTTGGTTAAGGGTGATTTCAAAGCCCTAGACATGTTTTGTGATTGATTTTCAGATTCTATCTATCATTAATTTTCTATCAAAGTTGCTTATGTTCTTCTACAAGAATTGTTCATGATGTTGTCTTGATTTATTTAGGTGTACAACTAGATAGATCTTGATAATTATCTATTGCTAGTTTAGGAGTCTTGATCCGTGTAATTGTCTTGATTTCCTATTCATAAGTGGCAATTTGTGATTAATGATTATGGTCAAGTTTTCAATAATTGCAAAGTGGAACATAACCTAAGTTGAACAATCCGAGCTTATGTGTTTGTTCCTTAGATCAACCTATCTTTCTCATCATAAAGCTGCCATTAAATTGAATTTAGAGAGCTTATTCTAGGTTGTTTAATGGTTAGAGATTAAATAGAGAGCTTGTTCTATTTAACGACAAACTAAGGAAAGATTGGGGTAACAGAGCTTGTTGTTATCTACGGTTGTTAACTTTGATAGTTGGTTGATATTGATAGATCTGAAATTGATTCTTAATGATGTCTAGTGGTGGAGAATGAAACCTTAACCATATTTTTCATATTTGATTCTTCTTACTTATTTGTTTTCTTACTTTTAGTTTGCTTATTTTTTATATTTATTTTTATTGGCTGGTTATACCGCCTAATTTGTATATTAACTTTGTTTTATTTTTATTGGCTGGTTATACCGCCTAATTTAGTATATATATTTTTATTGGCTGGTTATACCGCCTAATTTAGTATATATATTTTTATTGGCTGGTTATACCGCCTTGCATCTTATTCTTATTATTTACTTTAGTTTAAATCTGGCTTCAAAAACCCCTTTTCTTTTATTGTTCTTGAATTTAAGTTTTAAACTATTAACTTATAAACTAAAACCCAATCCCTGAGGACTCGACCCTTGCTAACTACTATACTTACAATTTATCTTTTTAGTGCAAGGTTAAATAAGATACACTCTTTTGGGTGCATTAAATTTTTGGCGCCGTTGCCGGGGATTGTTTTCTTTAGTTTATTTGTTACTTGGTTTATTCTTATTTTCAGTTCTAATGAGTTTTATTTTCTTGTACATACGGGTTTTTCTGATCAAATTTTGAAAAAAAAAATAAATAAAAAAAAAAAAACGATGGAATTGAGCAATCTAACACTTGAAGAGTTGGTGGCATACATGAACATGGAGAATCAACAAGCCAATCTCACCTTCCCAGTTCAACAATTGGCCATGGGAGGATGTCAAGGCCATCAAGTGTTCCAAGACCAACAGTATGATCATTACTCAAACACTTACCATGAGGGATGGTGGGATCATACTAATTATGGCTACTCGAAAAATTACCAAGAAGTAGATCCTTATGCCAATTACACTCATCCATCTAGCTTCAATCAATCATGGTCCCAAGAACCAGATCTTTTTCAACCACCACATATGACTCAAAACTCAGGTACTTCTTTAGAAGATCTTGTCTATTCTCTTGTTACTGATACATTGCAATTTCAACAGGAAACAAGGGCAAGCATCCAGAGTTTGGAAAAGCAAATGATCCAATTGACTAGTAGTATGGTGGGATGGGTAGCACAAAGATCTGAAGAACTCCCTGCCCAAACGATGATTAACCCAAAGGAGAATGCTACGATTGTGACCTTGAGGAATGAGGAACAAGATGAGGATGAGACAAAATTAGAGATGGATTCTATTCTTGAGGATAATGAAGCCACAAATCCAAATAAGAGTATTTCGGCACCTGAGGTAACGTTTAAGGTTCCACTTTTTACTAATGTTTCTTCTCCACCTTTTCCTAGTAGATTTGCAAAGTTCATGGAGGAAGAACATGAACAACACATGCCAGAAACCTTAAACAACTTGTTTGTGGATGCCATTCAACAAGTATCAAAATATGCTCCATTCCTCGATGAGATATGCACCACAAAGGATGATGGAATAATACTTGTAATGGAGAATGCATCCACTGTTGTGCAAAGAAAGCTTCCTCTCAAACGCATTAATTTGGAAAATTTCATGTATGAGCCTGACAAGCCTAAAAAGCCAAGAAGGGGTGTTGGTTAGGTTCAAAACATTAACTCAAGTGTTAATTGGGAAGGCAACCCAATTAAAGAAGAAATTGCCAACCTTCCATATTCAGATTTGCTTTCTCTTTCTTTTCCTTTTTCTTTTCTTTTATTATTTTTATTTTTATTTTTATTGTTTTTATTTTTATTTTTTTATTTTTACTTGTTAATTTTTGTTTAGTATTTTAGGATTATTTAGGTTGCATGAGTTTGTTTTGTTTTGAGTCTTAGTTGTTCCTATTCTTATGTTATTAGTTCTTTTCTCTTACACATGATTCTTTCATTTGGGTTAATAGACTTACATTGAGGACAATGTAAGAATTAAGTGTGGGGGGAATGATTTAGGATTTCTTTTATTTTTGTCTACTATTTTTTTTATGAGTCTTTATTATTATTATTTTTAGTGTGTTTTAGTTCCTTTTTAATACAATGATGAGATATGAATTGCATAAGTCTAAAACAGATTTATTAGTGAGAAGATTTTCATGAGAATTGAACTTGATATCAATCTTTTTATGAGCCAATGTTAATATGATATGTTGATTGAGAAAGAAGCATGTTTAGACTTAATCTGACTTGTATAATCATCCTTGTGAGTTTTTGAACCTATAATGATTGATGCATTATACAAATCAATCTAATTTCTTTCTTGAGTGCTCTTATGATTACATGATTCTCTAGAACTTGCTTTAAACCATTTGAGACTATATTGATGCATGTAACAACATGAATATGATAGAGGCATTAGGACTTTTTTTAACTAGGGCCAAACAGCCATCCCTTATTGATGTTCCAAGAGAACATCCCTCTAGTGAACCAATTTGAGCCTACATTGAATAAGCTATTTATTTGGTAACCACATCTTACACCTAGCCTAAACACATTTATATCTTTACCCTTGTTCTAAAGATGGACTAGAATGTTTGAGACATATTGCAAAAACAAGGGATATTTTTTGAAAATTTGGGTTAGAACAAAAGATAAGTGTGGGGGAGGAGAAAGGCAAAAGTCAAGAGAAAAATAGAGGGAATATTGCCAAATACATTCCCATGTGAAAAAAAAAAAAAATTTTTTTTTGAATAATCTCTTGAACTTCTAGTTAAAGAAAAGAAAAAGATGTTCGAAAGTTGGTTAGAATGAAGTAAAGGCTCAACATGAAATATTCAGCCTATGTGATTATGTACTTCTAAAGAATATTGAGAAAGTTTTATCTGCAAAATCTTATTTTGTCTCTAAATTCTATGAAGTCTTTGGAATGTTTGTGATATCTTTTCCTTTTTATTCTTTAACCACATTATTAGCTCTTGGCCCCATTACAACCTTGATTAAAGACCTCTTGATTTATGAAGTTGCATGATCTTTTAGTGGAGAATAGGTAGACAAGCAAGCATATGGTAGAACTATTTTCATGAGATTGATTGAGTGTAAACACTTTACCACTACTTTAAAGAGTGAAAATCATGAGAGTATCCCATATGAGAAGTTGAGATTAAGTTTGAATGTGCACTATTTTGATTGAAATATGTTATGTTAATATTGGCTTAACTCAAACAATTTACATTCAAGCATGAATTTTTGTGAAATTCTTTAAGCTATTGATTAGTTTATAAGACTTGTTCAAAGATTGTCTCTAATTTGTATTGAAAGGATTAGGAATAAATATTTTTAGTATATTTAGTTTATTTATATTTTAGTTTTTCAATGTTTGTGGGTATCGTTCTAGTAAACCCTCACGAGACTAAACTCGTCCACTAGGGACACCTAGGGGTTTAAAGGCTTGTGTCACATGCTAAGTGCCACCGTGATTTCCTACGAAAGTGGATTAGATTAGATTTTCTTATTTTATTTTTATTGAGTCGTTGCTAGGGACTAGCAACAATCTAAGTGTGGGGGTGTGATAACTCGTATAATTATATAGTTTTTAGTTATGTTTTATTATTGTTTTGTGTCAAATACGAGTTATTATTGTTTAGTCTAATTGTGTTTATGATCTTTTATATTTTTATGTAATTTGGTGTTTTTCACAAGTTTCTTTGAGTGATTTCAGATTACTAGAATTAAGGGCAAATCCAGTTCAGTTCCAGTTCCGACACCTTTTGCCATATCAGCTATATCTGGAGTTTCACTGAAGCAATAAGGCTGAAATTTGTATCCGTGCAAAGCTAAGAGGCATATCTATCTTTTTCATGTTTTACACTTCTTGAAACGGAGTCGTTTTCCCTAGCGAAATCGACCATCAAGGTGGCTGATGTGCAATGACGTCTGTGCTGACATATTTTCGTATTTTGCCCATATCTTCTTATCCACATCAGCAAATGAGCTGATTCCAACGGCTATGGTTCCGTAACTGATAGGGGAACCTTTGTCTAGAAGACCATGTGATCATATCAGGCCTCCAATATTGAAGAAATCGACCATCAAGGTGGCTGATGTGCAATGACGTCTGTGCTGACATGTTTTCGTATTTTGCCCATATCTGCTTAACCACATCAGCAAATGAGCTGATTCCAACGGCTATGGTTCCGTAACTGATAGGGGAACCTTTGTCTAGAAGACCATGTGATCAGATCAGGCCTCCAATATTGACGAAATCGACCATCAAGTTGGCTGATCAAAATCGTCATATACCTACCTTTGAAATTTGTAAAGCTTGTCTCTTGTCATTTAGCCCTCCAAAATGTGTATAAATAGAGGGCCTTGGATGATTGTAAGGGATCATATTGTACATAGGTAGGATATTAGCCATTTTAATAAAATTCTCTAAGTTTTCTTCTTCTTTCTTTTCTCTAGTTTTCTTTCTTTTCTCTAGTTTTCTTTTTCTTTAGAGAGAGCAAGAGGTTGGATAATTAATATTCTTCCTCTTCTTCTTTCTTTCTTTTATTTTCTTCTTAGATTTTCTTTAATTTTATGTTTATGTTTACAATGCCTATGCTAGGCTAAACTTCTATTTGGTTAAGGGTGATTTCAAAGCCCTAGACATGTTTTGTGATTGATTTTCAGATTCTATCTATCATTAATTTTCTATCAAAGTTGCTTATGTTCTTCTACAAGAATTGTTCATGATGTTGTCTTGATTTATTTAGGTGTACAACTAGATAGATCTTGATAATTATCTATTGCTAGTTTAGGAGTCTTGATCCGTGTAATTGTCTTGATTTCCTATTCATAAGTGGCAATTTGTGATTAATGATTATGGTCAAGTTTTCAATAATTGCAAAGTGGAACATAACCTAAGTTGAACAATCCGAGCTTATGTGTTTGTTGCTTAGATCAACCTATCTTTCTCATCATAAAGCTGCCATTAAATTGAATTTAGAGAGCTTATTCTAGGTTGTTTAATGGTTAGAGATTAAATAGAGAGCTTGTTCTATTTAACGACAAACTAAGGAAAGATTGGGGTAACAGAGCTTGTTGTTATCTACGGTTGTTAACTTTGATAGTTGGTTGATATTGATAGATCTGAAATTGATTCTTAATGATGTCTAGTGGTGGAGAATGAAACCTTAACCATATTTTTCATATTTGATTCTTCTTACTTATTTGTTTTCTTACTTTTAGTTTGCTTATTTTTTATATTTATTTTTATTGGCTGGTTATACCGCCTAATTTGTATATTAACTTTGTTTTATTTTTATTGGCTGGTTATACGGCCTAATTTAGTATATATATTTTTATTGGCTGGTTATACCGCCTAATTTAGTATATATATTTTTATTGGCTGGTTATACCGCCTTGCATCTTATTCTTATTATTTACTTTAGTTTAAATCTGGCTTCAAAAACCCCTTTTCTTTTATTGTTCTTGAATTTAAGTTTTAAACTATTAACTTATAAACTAAAACCCAATCCCTGAGGACTCGACCCTTGCTAACTACTATACTTACAATTTATCTTTTTAGTGCAAGGTTAAATAAGATACACTCTTTTGGGTGCATCAGTACCAAATGGACATGTGAATGTTGTTTTCTCTTGGTCCTCCGGAGCAATGGCAATATGATTATAACCTGAAAAACCATCAAGAAAACAATAATGAGAATGGCCAGCTAACCTTTCAAGCATTTGATCAATAAAAGGTAAAGGAAAGTGGTCTTTCCGAGTTGTGGAATTAAATTTACGATAATCAATACAAACTCGCCACCCTGTTTGAATCCTAATAAGAACAAGTTCATTCTCATTATTTGTTACCACCGTTACACCTGATTTCTTTGGAACCACTTGGACCGGGCTCACCCATTTGCTATCCGAGATAGGATAGATCACTCCAACATCTAGGAGCTTCAGTATCTCCTTTTTCACAACCTCCATCATAGGAAGGTTCAATCTTCTTTGTGCTTCTCTTGTTGGTTTGGACACCTCTTCTAACAAAATTCGATGCATGCACATGGATAGGCTTATTCCCTTGATATCGGCAATTGTCCAACCAATTGCTATTTTATGCTCTCTAAGCACCCGAATAAGTCGTTCTTCTTGCAAAGGTGTGAGCTCTTTGGCAATGATGACCGGTAGTGTGTCTTTTTCACCTAAGAACACATATTTCAAGTGGTTCGGTAGTGGTTTCAACTCTAAAGTTGGTGCCTGCAAAATGGAAGGTAGAAGTTTCTCATTAGATAAAGGCAAATCAATAAATGAAACATCAAACCTTGCATCTTTAGGTGGCAGCGTGTGTAAAAATTCTAGTGCCCCTTCCACATGGTCACTCAAGGCTAGTTCCCCTTTAGCATTCCCCATTCCGAGATGTTTGCTAAGGACTATCTCCACACTATCTTCACCATCTAGCTCATAAGCTTGCTGCACTAGTGAGTCAATTACATCAATATTAAAAACAGAATGCACATCACTAGGATATCTCATGGCCTCAAAAATTTTAAAGCGAGTTATTTCACCATCAAATTCAATAGTTAAAGAGCCATCATGTACATCTATTCTAGTTCTTGCTGTTTTCAAGAATGGTCTCCCTAATAGAATAGGTGTGGGATTAGAAGACATCTCATCTTCCATCTCAATAACATAAAAGTCAGCGGGAAAAACCAATTCATTAACCTGTACAAGAACGTCTTTTACAACTCCTCTTGGATAAGTGTTAGAACTGTTAGCAAGTTGTATTATAACACCGGTTTCCTCTAATGGTCCTAGATTCAATGAAGCATAAATTGAACATGGCATGACATTAATAGATTCCCCTAGATCTAGCATAGCACGCTCAAACCTGGTGTTGCCTATTTTACAAGGAATGGTAAACATACCTGGATCCTTGCATTTAGGTGGGAGTTTCTTTTGAAGAACAGCTGAGACATTCTCCCTCACACTCACCTTTTCATTCCATTTCAACTTCCGTTTAGATGTGCACAACTCTTTTAGGAACTTGGCATATCTTGGCACTTGCTTGATAGCATCTAGTAAAGGAATGTTCACCTCAACTTTTCGGAAGGTTTCCAAAATTTCTTTCTCTTGCTCCTCCTTCTAGGACTTTGCTAACCTGCTAGGAAAAGGTGGAGGAGTTATATAAGAAGGAAATGATGGTTTAGGAATTACTTTTTTTTAATGGCTCGTTGGGATGTGAAGAGGATGCCATAGTGTTGTTCTCCCCTTGAGTACTATCCTTTTGTGGTGTCTCTAGCTATTTCCCACTTCTTAAAGTTATAGCATTGACATTCTCTCTTGGATTCACTATGGTTTGGGAAGGTAATTTCCCAGAATCCCTTGCTTGCATTTGACTCATGGTTGTTGCCAATTGACCCATCTAAGCCTCTAAGTTTCGAATACTTACCTTTGTCTCCCTTGATTCCTGTTGAAGTTGAATTGTATTAGTAGTAAGGGTTTTGACAAGATCTTCAAGAGTCTCACCTGAATTTTTTTGTGGTGGCACTTGTTGTCGGGTTTGATATAGTTGTTGCACTCTTTGCTGAAAACTCGGTGGCCTGTTGTCAAATGGTGGAGGAACAGCTTGTGATTGGTTCCCTCCATAATTGAAGTTTTGATGATCCCTCTATCCTGGATTGTATTTGTTTGAGTAGGGATCATATTTCCTTGGTTGGTTCTGAAATCCACCCATGGCATTCACATGTTCATTGGTGTCTTCTTGAAGTGTTGGACACATATCAGTTTGGTGCCCCATGTTTGAACATATGCCACAAGCCTTTATTTGCTGTATATTACCTACAGCCAATTGTTGAACAAGAGAAGTCAGTTTATCAAAATTTTGTTCAAGGGATGATATACTTACCTCATTAACTCTCTTGGGTTGTGGTGGTGGATCTTGTCTCTTTGAGAATTTTTGAGAATTGGCTACCATGTTGGAGATTAGAGTTCTAGCAGCCCCAGGAGTCTTATCAAGTAAAGCTCCCCCACTAGCGGCATCTATCATACTTCTCTCTATGGGCATGAGACCTTCATAGAAGTATTGGATGAGAAGTTGTTCACTTATCTGATGGTGTGGACATGATGCACAAAGTTTCTTGAACCTCTCCCAATATTCATATAAGGACTCTCCATTGTATTGCCTAATCCCACATATCTCTTTTCTAATGTTGGCAGCCTTAGATGCTGGGAAATACCTTTCTAAGAATGCTTTCTTCATATCATTCCATGTAGTGATGGTCCCGGATGGTAGATAGTAAAGCCATTCCTTTGCTGAATCAGCTAGAGAGAATGGGAAGGCTCTCAACTTAACTTGCTCTTCCATGACTCCTGTTGGTCTCATGCTTGAGCAAACTACATGAAATTCCTTGAGGTGCTTATTTGGATCCTCTCCTGCAAAACAATGAAAAGTTGGGAGAAGATGAATCAAACCACAATTTAGTTCAAAAGCTACCTCAAGATTAGCATATTCAATGCATAATGGTTGTTGACCCAAGTCTGGAGCGGCTAGCTCCTTGAGAGTTCGGTTGTCAGCTGCTGCCATCTCTCCTTGCTCCTCTTGGATGTTTTGGATCAACTCCTCGATTGGTTGTTGGTGAGAAGTTATAAATTCCCGAATTCTCCTAAGTCTTAAGTCTTCTTCGGGAACTTGGAACATTCACTAATAAAAAAAAATAAGAAAGTAAATAATTAGAACAGAAAATAAGAATAAACCAATAAACTAATAAACTAAAGAAAGCAATCCCCCGGCAACGGCGCCAAAAACTTGATGCACCCAAAATAGTGTATCTTATTTAACCTTGCACTTAAAAAGAATCAATTGTAAAGTATAGTGATTAGCAAGGGTAGAGTCCTCAGGGATTGGGTTTTAGTTTATAAGTTAATAGTTTAAAACTTAAATTCAAGAACAATAAAAGAAAAGGGTATTTTGAGATCAGATTTAAACTAAAGTTAACAATAAGAATGAGAAAATAAGTAATTAAGAAGAATCAAATATGAGAAATATGGCTAAAGGTTCATTCTCCACCACTAGACATTATTAGGAATCAATTTATTATCTAACAACATTAATTAGCTATCAAAGTTAACAACCATAGATAACAACAAGCTTTGTTACCCCAATCTTTCCTTAGTTTGTCGTTAAATAGAACAAGATCTCTATTTAATCTCTAACTATCAAACAACATAGAATAAGCTCTCTAAGTTCAATTTAATAGCAACTTTATGTTGAGAAAGATAGGTTGATCTAAGCAACAAACACATAAGCTCGGATTGTTCAACTTAAGTTATGTTCCACTTTGCAATTATTAAAAACTTGTCCATAATTATTAATCACAAATTGCTACTTATGAATAGGAAATCAAGACAATTACGAATCAAGACTCCTAAACTAGCATTAGACAATTATCAAGATTTATCTAGTTGGCCACCTAAACAAATCAAAACATCATCATGAACAATTTTAATTCAAGAACATAAGCAACTTTGATAGAAAACAATGATAGATAGAATTTGAAAATTAATTACATAACATGTCTAGGGCTTTTAAATCACCCTTAACGAAATAAAAGTTTAGCCTAGCATAGGCATTGTAAACATAAACATAAATTTAAAGAGAATCTAAGAAGAAAATAAAAGAAAGAAAGAAGAAGAAGAATATTAATTATACAGCCTCTTGTTCTCTCAAAAACTCTAAAACAAATAAGAAATCAGAACTTTGATGCTTGGAGAATTGTAAATTTCGTTTGCCCCCTTGATCTCTATTTATAGGCAATAGCTAGGGCATCAAACAAGTGAATTTCAGCTCTCTCCCTTCAATAAATGCTGACTTGTGGCTAAAGTTAAGAAAAAGTGGCTGACTTTTGTGTTTTAAGGAATGATATAAGCCTTGGCAGCCAAGTTTGAATAAAGTAGGAAAGTTTTAGTCAAAGCACTCTTTAATGAACAGAGATTACAAACTTGCAGCCAAAGTAAGTGTAAGAAAGGAAAGTCTTGGCTGATTTAATTCTCCTACTTTAACTAGGATTAGCTTTAAGGAAAGATACTTGCAATTAATGCAACTAATGCAAGTTGACAGCCACTAATCCTTCTTTGACAAGGATAAACATAAATGTAAGCTAGGGTATTAAGAAAAAAATGTGATTTGCGGCTAGGGTTTTTTTGCCACTAGGGTTATTTAGGGAGATATTCCAATGCCGATTTGGATGACCATTTCTTATCCGATTTAGGCCCATGACCAACTGTTGGAAAGGCAATCAAGTGATCTTCAAAAGTCAAGAAGGAAGTTTCTTCGAATAAAGAGTCTAACATCATGTTTTCTTAGCAACAAGTTCCGGAGGTCAAATCTGTCTTCTTGCTTTGCACCAAGAATTTGATCTTTTTGACCCCAAGTCCTTTTCAATCTTGTGATTGTGATTTTGTAAGCTCTTTAATATCCTAATTGACATGTTTTGACTTCATCTCTTCCAAAATACCTACAAAGCATAAAAACCTAGTAAAATGTCAAAGAACTTAAGAATCAAAACACAAAGTTTAAGGAAATTCAATAGGAAAATGCAAGAAATTAAGCACTTATCAGTGATAGATGAAGATTCAGAAGCCATAGTGAAGAATGAATCAAGGTGGTGCAGACTACTGCACTCACGGCGGCTACTAGGTTCTTTTTTTAGTTGACGGCTACTAGGGTTTTTTTTAGTTGACAGCTACTAGGGTTTTCTGTTCGATGGCTCTGATACCATATTGAGATTTGAACCAAGAGAAATAGTGAATAGGTGTGTCCTTAGGGATCCACACACACTTATATAGATGAATAATATACAAAATTACAAGTATATCCTTATGTATAAAGTACATGTTTATACTAACTCTATTACATATTTCTCAACAAAACTCTTTTATTCCCATTCCCTAATCTCACCTCGATTCTTATAGGATTCAACCCCAAGACCTCCAAGATTGAATCTCTATCTCACTTATCATAATAAATAAATAAACATAATTGAAGTTACCAGAATTTATGAAATTTTAATGACTAAATTAACCACAAAAGATGCTTTTAAAATCTCCAAACTCCAAAATTAGAAAGGGTTTTGTTAATAAGTGTCCTAAGAGTACTTTTTAAGGTTATCATATTAGGTAAGTTACAATTTTCAATGCATTGAAATTCATCAAAATAACTATTAACTGCATTTAATATAAAATATTATTATAAATAGTAACTTAACTAACCTTAACAAGTGCCCTAAGAGCACTCGTTAGCAAAATCCAAGTAGAAATGCAATGTGATTTGCAATGAGATTTCATTTTGAAAATAAAGCCTTTTCGAATTTGCTTTATAGTTATTCAGATTGCTCATCTTTTTTTGGCTAATAATATAGTATATTAAATTAATTTCCATAACAGGTTCCCATCAAAATTTTGCAAACAACGATCAACTCTAAAATGTTGAAGTTTTCACTGAGGTATTATCTTTTTCTCTCATTTATTTTTCTCTCTCAATCTCCTAAAAAAAGATTACTCCTGACAACTGCTGTAACTTGCCTTAGAACCATTAAAGTTGAATTTGGTGCTCTGCCATAGGTCCTACAGTTTCTTTCCCTCCAGATAAAATAGATTATAGCACTCCAAGCAAGCCTAAGTAAAAGAGAGTTCAATGCCTTGCCCTTGAGCTTCTGTTTGGCCCAAGTAAACTCAGAATTCCAGTCACCAACTTGCCTTTGTAGCCAAGATTGGTTCAAAATTCTCTGCCATATTTCTTTAGAATAACTGCAAGTGAATAAAACATGATCACGAGATTCATCATGCTAAATGCTGATTGCACATCACAATCTGCCATTACTAGCCTAGATACCCCAATTTTGCAGCCTATCCTTTGTAGGGAGCCTGTAGAGAATTGCCATCCATGTGACTTATGCAAGTTTCAGGATATTTCTTTGAAACCAGACTAGTCTATGCTCATCAACCTTCGTTTACTTCTGTCTGATTTCTTTCCAAGTAAGACGAGTCTGGAAATTCCCCTGATTGTTCTTCTCCTTTTGTGTTTATTTGCTGGAAAATTATGAAAAGAATATTCCATGAACATTGCTTTAGTAAGCTTCACACATGATTATCGTTAAATTATTTGTATTCACATGATGAAAAGCAGAATTACTGCTTGTTATTAAACATTATTTAAGAAAATAGATCAGAAATGAGGCTTTGTATGTTCTACAGAAAATATTATCCTAGCAAAACGTATTTTATTAGAAACTTTTTCAATGAGAATGAAAATTGTGGAGGTGAACTTGGGCAAAAGCTTTTTTCAGAGTCTTCCTAGTCCTAAAAACACAGGATTTGTTTTGGATAATTGGTATTTTATTATCCAAGAGAGCAAGAAGCTTGCTAAAAAAGGCACATACAAACTAGCAGCTTATTCACAACCCCTTGAATCAATTATTACAGTTCCCTGCACCTATGCCCCAATTATTACAAATAAATGTGTTAGTTGAAGAATCAACTAATTTTACAAAGCCTTGCATCCTAATCTGTACATCAAAAACAATACATTGCACTATCTGCTCAATAGTAAAAGAGTATCCATAGAATTTCTTCTTGTTCCTGGCATGCCATATATGATAAATGTAGGCAATCCAAGCCCCTCGCAACAAGATGGCTGTCAAAGTTTTGTTGTTGGAATGCACAAGAATCCAATCAAATTCAACTTGCCAGTCCCCAACCTGTTTGACTACAAGCAACTTTTCCAAAAAAAATTCCAAACCTCTTTCGAAAAGCAGAAAGTAAAAAATAAATGGTTTCTAGTTTCATCCTCCAAATCACAGAAGTAGCATATAGTTTTATGAAGAGTAAGACCCCAACTTCGAATCCGAGAAAGAGTGCTTAGTCTATCTAAAACCACAAGCCAGCAATGAACCTGTGTTCCGGGAGGAAAAACTGATGCCACACCAGCTTGTGCCAAACAACTTTAGGTTTCTTCCTCCTAAGCCAATGCCAAGTATCGGTAGTGCTAAACCCTTTGGTTGAAGAAACCTGATGCTTAAGAAGAGGATTGGTTGAAGACCTAGGATTTTCATAAACATACAATAAGCCACCTGAATTTTTCTTGGGTGGTTGGGAATGGAGATTTGAGTAATTTTAGATTCAAGTCATGTTAGTCTCTCTGATATTAAAAGAAAAACGAAAAGGTGGAAAAGACATATTCATAGTATATCTAATATTAAAAGAAAACACAAGATTTTATAAAAAAAACACTATATATAAGCCACATGAATTTAGCTCAGGTAGATGGAGATGAGAGTTTGAATAAAAGCCTAAGGTTCAATATCGTGCTACTTCCTTGATATTAAAAGAAAAAGACATATATTAATAAAAGAAAATACTTCCCATTTGAATTAGGATTATCACTAAACATTATGTTCAGAGAATTAAAAAGAGGGAGGGGGAAAATTTGCTGGCCACCAAATAATGAATTCGCTTCATTCTTTCCAACAAAAAGCTTTGTGGTGTTCAAAATCTGCCTAGAGGTTGCAGATTTTGAGCATTTCAGTTATTACGTTTGCTAGGTCTGAAATGAAAGGTTCAAAGTCTCAAAGTTCTTCCACAGAGGGAAGTAGTGTATAAAGAATTTATGAATTGCATAGTACAAGATCCGAGAAAATGTTAATTTACAAGGTGATATTTACTTTTTTTAAGTGATATTTTTGAAGATTCATTCTTATCACTTATTAGCAGGGTTTTTAATTGAATCGGATTGCTGCCTTTGCTGAGATATACGACCTATTGGAAGATGTATGTTTGAGATATGAGTTGCCATTGGCTTTAACATGGACCTTTTGGGCTAATGTAAAGCAACTCCCAAGTCAAATCATGCTAGACCCACAGAAGAAATGTACTTTATTCATCCAAAGTACTGCTTGTTATGTTAATAGTAGGGCTTCTCAAGAGTTCATGGAAACATGTGCACGACATCCGCTGCCGCTTCTTGAAGGGCAAGCTATTGCTGGAATAGTTCTTCAATTAAATGGGAGCCTTTTTGCCCCAGACATTAGAGTTTGATATACTTGAGTATCCATTTGCTATTGCTGCAAGAAGATTTCATTCTCGAGCTGCTTTTGCAATCAATCTACGAAACCATTATGTTGGTGATGATATTTATGTACTAGAATTCTATTTCCCTTCCTCTAAGAATTTTGAGGAAATACAATTGTTGAAAGACCGTATCTTTTTTGACTTGGAAAATATGAAGAAATTTTTTGTAACACCAAGAGTTCATGGTACTGAAGTTGGTTTTCATGAAGCAGCCATTTCAAGCATTCCGCAAATGACAATGCCTATGAGAAGCACTCCACCAGCTCCAACTACTAGTAACTTATTTGATACTGGAGTTGGTTTCCTGCAAGAAGCCATTTCAAATAATCCACAAGTGGCAATGCCTATGAGAAGCTCTCCACCAGCTCCAACTATTAGTAACTTATTTGATACTGGAGTTGGTTTCCTGTAAGAAGCCATTTCAAATAATCCACAAGTGGCAATGCCTATGAGAAGCTCTCCACCAGCTTCAACTATTGGTAATTTATTTGGCACTGGAGTTGGTTTCCGGCAAGAAGCCAATTCAAACATTCCGCAAGTGACAACCATTAACCCAAAAGTGACAATGCATAGAAGCTCTGCACCAACTCCAGCTGCTGGTAATTTGCTTGTTACTAGTACTGGAGTTGGTTTCCTGCAGGTTCCGCAAGTGCTAAAGCCTATGAGAAGCTCTCCACCAGCTTCAGCTACTGGTAATTCGTTTAATTTAAACGTAAAAAGATCATTGAATATAGCTAAACCAAGGGATGGTCGCGAAGTGGGAACACAAAAGCTTCCTGAGCAGGTATGTACCCCTCTTAAATATCGTATCAACATTATTAATTTTCAGTCATAAATTAGCACTCGTGGATCTAATTACAGTAAAATTTGTTTTTAGGAGGGTCTGATTTGAAATATCAAGCTAGCAGATATTTCTATGATAAGCTTTCCGTTAGTACCTATACATGCTTCAATTCACCACCAATCATACAAGTTAATGATGATGGACTCTTGAAACACAATGGCCACATGAACTGAACCTTTGTTGTTTCTAATCACTATAATCTAGATGACAATTGATTACTCTTAATTTCTCCATAACAATGTTGTATTAATTAATTAATTTTTCAACTCTAATTATTCATTTTTTTCCTACAAGAAAAACTTTAATTGTCTTGAACTTGAAAACTAGGTGTTTCTTTACCTCTAATTATTTGATCAACTGTGTATAGAGTGTAGTTATAGCAAAAACCTATTATCTAAAATCTTTCTAGAAGGCAATATTTCGAACATATATTTCGAACATACATTCTTGAATCTTAAAGTTTGCGATGATATCATTTTGGCTCCTTACAGTTTAAAAAGTAACTTGTAATTGATTCTTATACTTCCAATGTTATAATGAAAGGTCCTTCTGTTTGTGTTTCTGTTAAAGAAAAATTTTAACACCAGACTTGACGAAATAGAAGATCTTTCGTTATAACATTGGATGTATAGGAACCAACAAGTTACTTTTTAAACTATATGGACCAAAGTAGTATGCGCTTCAAACTTTGGGGGTTGCGAGTGTAATTTACTCTTATTTTGTAAATTAAAAAGCAAGAAACACTTGCAAAATATATGAAGACATTGCTAGTAATCCTTGTTGTAAGTGAATATGATTTTATAGGATATTCGAGCATATTTAGTCTCACATTTTACAATGGATGAAGAAAAACAAATAAAGAGATGGGAAAGTTCTGGGTTGAGTTGGTAAGTTATTAGCTTTAGTATGACTTACCATGTGAGTATCACTTCTTTACCTATAAAATTTATTTCTTAAAGGGATTTGGTTGTACGAGATAAGAGGATGAATGTGGATGGAAAATCATTAGCACCTTTATTAAATACCCCTCACGACAAAGAATCTCGACAAGAATACTATATTGATGATTCCGTAAGTATTTGCAAACAAGTGATATAGGAATGTTCATTTTTTATGAGAATAAATATGCAAACGAGTAACTGTTTTTTCCACGTCTAAGGGTTGTTAACGCATTCTTTGAATAGGAGGGCAGACAGAACTCCATACCTGTATGTGAAGCACTATTTATTTGACTCTTATATAGCAGCAAGGACTTCTACCGATGAATTAAGATTATATTACATGTTATTGTTTGTTATGAATAACAATGATCTATTATGCATGTATGCAACAGACTTGCTTGATTGAAAGGGAAAGAACGAATACCGAACTATTAAATTGGGTTAAGATTGAAGAGCTAAAATATGTCCATAAGGTAAGCTTTATGTTTGAAGACAGCTAACATTTTAATGCATTTTCATATTCTCAGCATTATGTATAGTTATATTATCGTACTTTTCATCTATGTTGCTCTGACTCTTCATTTTTCTTGAAGTGCCCATGTCCAACGCATACTTGAACATGGGTATGGGGATATAACCCTCCAAGGTGATGATTATCATGTAAATAATCTTGAAGTACCCATGTCCAACACTAAATTTTTCGATTATTGCAGAGATTACTAGTATTGTCTTATTCAAACCCTTTAGAGAAAATATATTTCTCCTTTGAATTTTCCTCGACAGAATCACGTGTTTGTGACTTCCTTGCGGGAAGGTATTGTTTTGTCCGAATGGTGAACTGCTCTTTCTTTTTCATCTGGTTCTTATTGCCCACGGCCGAATGAATAAAAGAATTATTAAAGGAAGTTATTTTTTTTCCTTTTTCTCATAGTCAGTTAACTGCCAATGGCAATTTCCATTTGAACCATTTATAACTTCCCTTGGGAAGTTATGCTAGAACGGTGCCCATTATGGGTTTCGTTTCTAACATCTCCCATTCACACATAATGGACACAATACTCTCATAATCAATTTTAAGAGATCAATATCTCTTCTCTCTACAAAGTTCATACAAGAAAATAGGTCGTGCGACCAGCATACTTCATAATCTCGAGAGCAGGCTACTATATAACTGTTAGGTATATATAGCAGCTCAAATGTTTGAGTAAGTATGCAGCATCCCAAATCCATTTAGTCACATTTCAAGCCTTTGATCTCTATTATATCAGTGATATGATAAACTTTGTATTAACAATTGTGTTTACCATATAAAACACAATTGGTCAACCAGTGAATACAATTGAATGAGACACTAAAATGATCTTCCCTTTTCCTCGAATCTCTTCATTTCAATTCAACTGCTATCTAGATATGTCTCATTAGATCGAATCATACATGACCATTGGCAACATTCTAAGATAGCTAACATTGAACTGAAACTTTAAGAAACAGTCAAAGGTCATAAGGGTACTAGAGATCCCAATTGATCTCATGGGTCTCACACAACTTAGAAGCAGAGATCAATTCTTCTATTATCCATATTGGTCGAATAATGCACATGTGGTATGAAACACATGTTACGGTATTACTCTTATTTTTTCTTGGAGCGTATGTCTTTATCACAATATCAATACCGTACAGGTGATAGTTCAGATACACTTAGTATCTAAGTTGAGTCCATAACTCTACTTTCTCAATAAATTCAATAACAGGACTTCCACCTGGCATACATAGACAGATAAAGTGAATCAAGGGATCATACACTTTCGATCATAAACTCATTACTATATGACCTCATCTTGAACTGTTACCAAGGTGATTCAGTTTTAAGCTCAAGCTCTCGTAAAACTCTTAGTTTTAAGCTTAAAACTAAGCTCATCTCTACCGACACTAATCCTTAGAGGTGATTGCCTGTGTGAGAAGGCCAATCATCTGTCCGATATACTTTTAATCTCATATATGTACTTAACATATATATACACATGTGTATGCTTTCATGAAATAAAGTACTAAAATATAATATGCATTAATCATTGTCAACAATAATCATAACTGGGAAAGAACAAATTATTCAACTTGAACAACTTAGCAAGTACATTAAATCCTACACAATCCTAGAGATCCAACATGTACATTATACACATTTCTAGGAATCGATTTTGTAAACCGATCTACAATAATCTTATGCGTAGATATGTATTGCATGTTGACTTCCTTATGTGCAACCATGTCTATCACAAAATTATACTTAGCATCTATGTGTTTGATCCTTGAATGATATTTGGGATTTTCGTGAATTCGCAACTTGACTATTGCAATTCACCAACATTGAGTTCGATGCATCTTCATTAAACCCCAAATAATTCAAGAGTCTCTTAAGCCAAACACCCTCTTGCAACGTCGCTGAAAATGCCACAAATTCAGTTTACATAATGGACTATGCTATTCAAGTTTGTTTCTTACTACTTCAGGAGACCGCTCCTTTATTAAGTAAGAAAACATATCCGAAGGTAGATTTCCTCTCATCTAAATATCCTCCCTAATCAGCGTCCACAGTTCCTTTTAGATACCTCAATATCCTTTTAATTGATTTCCAATGGGGATGATCTGGATTCAATTGATATCAATTTACGAGTCCAACTACATAACAGATTGATGCACCCAAAAGAGTGTATCTTATTTAACCTTGCACTAAAAAGATAAATTGTAAGTATAGTAGTTAGCAAGGGTCGAGTCCTCAGGGATTGGGTTTTAGTTTATAAGTTAATAGTTTAAAACTTAAATTCAAGAACAATAAAAGAAAAGGGGTTTTTGAAGCCAGATTTAAACTAAAGTAAATAATAAGAATAAGATGCAAGGCGGTATAACCAGCCAATAAAAATATATACTAAATTAGGCGGTATAACCAGCCAATAAAAATAAAACAAAGTTAATATACAAATTAGGCGGTATAACCAGCCAATAAAAATATATATACTTTTAAAAATAAGCAAACTAGAAAAGTAAGAAAACAAGTAAGTAAGAAGAATCAAATATGAAAAATATGGTTAAGGTTTCATTCTCCACCACTAGACATCATTAAGAATCAATTTCAGATCTATCAATATCAACCAACTATCAAAGTTAACAACCGTAGATAACAACAAGCTCTGTTATCCCAATCTTTCCTTAGTTTGTCGTTAAATAGAACAAGCTCTCTATTTAATCTCTAACCATTAAACAACCTAGAATAAGCTCTCTAAATTCAATTTAATGGCAGCTTTATGATGAGAAAGATAGGTTGATATAAGCAACAAACACATAAGCTCGGATTGTTCAACTTAGGTTATGTTCCACTTTGCAATTATTGAAAACTTGACCATAATCATTAATCACAAATTGCCACTTATGAATAGGAAATCAAGACAATTACACGGATCAAGACTCCTAGACTAGCAATAGATAATTATCAAGATCTATCTAGTTGTACACCTAAATAAATCAAGACAACATCATGAACAATTCTTGTAGAAGAACATAAGCAACTTTGATAGAAAATTAATGATAGATAGAATCTGAAAATCACTCACAAAACATGTCTAGGGCTTTGAAATCACCCTTAACCAAATAGAAGTTTAGCCTAGCATAGGCATTGTAAACATAAACATAAAATTAAAGAAAATCTAAGAAGAAAATAAAAGAAAGAAAGAAGAAGAGGAAGAATATTAATTATCCAACCTCTTGCTCTCTCTAAAGAAAAAGAAAACTAGAGAAAAGAAAGAAAACTAGAGAAAAGAAAGAAGAAGAAAACTTAGAGAATTTTGTTAAAATGGCTAATATCCTACCAATCTCAAATATGATCCCTTACAATCATCCAAGGCCCTCTATTTATACACATTTTGGAGGGCTAAATGACAAGAGACAAGCTTTACAAATTTCAAAGGTAGGTATATGACGATTTTGATCAGCCAACTTGATGGTCGATTTCGTCAATATTGGAGGCCTGATCTGATCACATGGTCTTCTAGACAAAGGTTCCCCTATCAGTTACGGAACCATAGCCGTTGGAATCAGCTCATTTGCTGATGTGGTTAAGCAGATATGGGCCAAATACGAAAACATGTCAGCACAGACGTCATTACACATCAGCCACCTTGATGGTCGATTTCTTCAATATTGGAGGCCTGATCTGATCACATGGTCTTCTAGACAAAGGTTCCCCTATCAGTTACGGAACCATAGCCGTTGGAATCAGCTCATTTGCTGATGTGGTTAAGCAGATATGGGCAAAATACGAAAACATGTCAGCACAGACGTCATTGCACATCAGCCAACTTGATGGTCGATTTCGCTAGGGAAAACGACTCCGTTTTAAGAAGTGTAAAACATGAAAAAGATAGATATGCCTCTTAGCTTTGCATGGCTACAAATTTCAGCCTTATTGCTTCAGTAAAACTCGAGATATAGCTGATATGGCAAAAGGTGTCGGAACTGAAACTGAACTGGATTTGCCCTTAATTCTAGTAATCTGAAATCACTCAAAGAAACTTGTGAAAAACACCAAAATACATAAAAATATAAAAGATCATAAACACAATTAGACTAAACAATAATAACTCGTATTTGACACAAAACATTAATAAAACATAACTAAAAACTATATAATTATACGAGTTATCACACCCCCACACTTAGATTGTTGCTAGTCCCTAGCAACGACTCAATAAAAATAAAATAAGAAAATCTAATCTAATCCATTTTCGTAGGAAATCACGGTGGCACTTAGCATGTGACACAAGCCTTTAAACCCCTAGGTGTCCCTAGTGGACGAGTTTAGTCTCGTGAGGGTTTACTAGAACGATACCCACAAACATTGAAAAACTAAAAAATATAAATAAACTACATATACTAAAAATATTTACTCCTAATCCTTTCAATACAAATTAGATACAATATTTGAACAAGTCTTATAAACTAATCAATAGCTTAAAGAATTTCACAAAAAATCATGCTTGAATGTAAATTGTTTGAGTTAAGCCAATATTAGCATAACATATCTCAATCAAAATATTGCATGTTCAAATTTAATCTCAACTTTTCACATGGGATACCCTCATGATTTTCACTCTTTAAAGTAGTGGTGAAGTGTTTACACTCAATCAATCTCATGAAAACAGTTCTACCATATTCTTGCTTGTCCACCTATTCTCCACTATTTAGATCATACAACTTCATGAATCAAGAGGTCTTTAATCAAGGTTGTAATGGGGCCAAGGGGTTTGTAATGTGGTTGAAGAACAAAAGGATAAAGATATCACAAAGGTTCCAAAGAGTTCATAAAGTTTAGAGACATAAAAAGATCATACAAAGAAACTTCTCAAAACTCTTTACAAGTACATAGTCACCTAGGCCGGATATTTATGTTGGGCCTTTTCTTCATTCTGAACAACTTTGTAACATCTTTTTCTTTTTCCCAAAATTCAAGAGATGATTTATATATATATTTTTTTTTTTGAATGTATTTGCCAGTATTCCATTTTTTTTTTTTTTTTTTTTTTTTTTGACTTTTCTTTTCTTTCCCCCCCACACTTATTTCTTGTTTCTAACCCAAATTTTTAACTAAAAATATCCCTTGTCTTTGCAACTTGTCTCAAAACATGCTAATTCATCTTTGGAACAAAGGTAAAGATATAAGTATATTTTGGTTAGGGACAAGTTATGGTTACCAAAGAGATAGCTTATTCAATGTAGGCTCAAATTGGTTCACTAAGGGTGTGTTCTCTTGGAACATCAATAAGGGATGGCTGTTTGGCTCTGGCTAAAAATCCTAATGCCTCTATCATATTCATGTTGTCACATGTATCAATATAGTCTCAAACGGTTTAAAGCAAGTTCTAGAGAATCCTGTAATCATAAGAGCACTCAAGAAAGAAATTAGATTGATTTGTATAATGCATCAATCATTATAGGCTCAAAAACTCACAAGGATGATTATACAAGTCAGATTAAGTCTAAACATGCTTCTTTCTCAATCAACATATCATATTAACATTGGCTCATAAAAAAAAAAATGATATCAAGCTCAATTCTCATGAAAATCTTCTCACTAATAACTCTGTTTTAGACTTATGCAATTCATATCTCATCATTGTATTAAAAAGGAACTAAAACACACTAAAAATTATAATAAAGACTCATAAAAAAAAATTAGTAGACAAAAATAAAAGAAATCCTAAATCATTCCCCCCACACTTAATTCTTACATTGTCCTCAATGTAAGTCTTTTAACCCAAATGAAAGAATCATGTGTAAGAGAAAAGAACTAATAACATAAGAATAGGAACAGCTAAGACTCAAAACAAAACAAACTCATGCAACCTAAATAATCTTAAAATACTAAACAAAAATTAACAAGTAAACATAAAAAGATTAAAATCAAACTGACAAGGTGTGTCTCAAGTCTCCCTTACTCAGACCTTGTTCAGAATGAATACTTCTAAATTGCTTAAAACACAACAAACTTTTTTTTTTTTTTTTTTTTTTTTTTTTTTTTTTTTTTTTTGAAAAGAAGAAATCAAACTGACAAGGTATGTCTCAAGTCTCCCTTACTCAGACCTTGTTCAGAAAGAATACTTCTTAAATTTTTTTTTTTTTTTTTTTTTTTTTTTTTTTTTTTAAATTAGCAAAATATGTCCCTTACCCCCTACTAAAATATGACATTGTCCCCAATGTCAAATTTTAAAGGTAGAATTTAGGAGATATTACCTGCAGAGGTTGCTAACCACTTATTATAACTGAGACACAACAAGCAAAATGTTAGATAATGTCACAAAGACAAAGTGCAATCCACTCCTTGCTCGTCCATATCTCTTTTTCTTTTTCCGAGCGTTTGCGAAACAACCGTAGCAGATAAACACTCATAAGCTTGGAGCTTTTTAAGTAAATCTTCAATGGTTGTAGCAGAAATTATGGTTCTCCTTGCCTCTGAAAACATGAATCCATTATCCACAGCATTATCTAAATATAAAAGCAAATTACTAAAATAACCATTAATATTAAGCAAACCAATGGGTTTCTTATTTGTGACCAAAGATGACCAAGAAGCCACGCAAGCTATTTCTTCCAATGTACCCAGACCTCCTGGTAAAGCAATGAATGCATCGGCAGAATGGTACATGATTGTTATCCGTTCAGGGACACTCCAGACTTGTATTTCCTTACCCACGGTAGGTCCACAAAAACTTGTGAATAGTTTTGGCACGATTCCTAGAACTGGACTTCCTCCGGTGTGTGCTGCTGTAGCGACTGCTCCCATTAAACCCGTACTACCGCCTCCATAAATCAAGTGGATCTTTTGTTGGGCAAGTATTACTCCAACTCTTATGGCTTCATCAGCGAATATGTTATTTTTCCCTGGATAAGCACCTCCAAAGACACAAATTTTTTTAATGCGCTGGGATGAAGTACTTTCCATTTTTTTTTTTCGAGTGCCTGAAAGAGAATGAGTACATGGTGTAATATATAGAGGACTGAGTAGTGAATCAGACAAGAGTAATAATGTCGCCGAAAGTGTATCTGACCTGTCAGAAGAAAATGTTAACCTAACAAAAGATTTTTTGCGTGATTTCAGGAAGAAAATCAAAAAGAGAAGAAAAAATCAACCGTAAAAGACAAATAAAAAAAACGAGAATAATTACACAAATCGAACAACACGTAAATTAAAACAAAATAAAGTTATTGCAAATCAAACCAAAAGCTGAGAAGTCATTTATTGTAGTTGTGATTGTGGCTCACATCTTCCTCTGGTTTTACGTCCAGAAACGGCTTAAACGCCTTCTATGAGTCGAGGATATGCTTCCCATCCAGTTTTCTTACAAGCTGGCAAACAGGGTCTTTTAACATCAGATTCCCAAGATGTTGCCATTCCCTTTGGAATTGCGGCCATAAATCAAGAATTTCTCTTTGTACGTCTCCACTAGGATGCGTCTCAAGAGAAAGTTGGATATTACCCAAATTCTCCTTACTCAGTCCATCCTTAATGAATTCAATTTTATCATCTCGATTAGAGGACGGAATCCCAATAGAACGACATTTACCGTTACACGTCCATCGTGCACATTTGTGGCAATTTGAACTCATGCGCTTTGCTCGTCGCTTCTTTGCAAAAGTGCTTCTACCTGTACCTGGTAAATGCAAAACAGGAAGATATTCATTTTCACGTACCTTGGCTTCAATTTTCCAACGTATGTCGTCAGGAATCCCTTTTTGCATAAGCATTCTTAATCTTTCAAGTCGAACTTGGTAAAGCTTCAGTAAAATATTTCGAGGAAAAGGAGGAAATCGTTTCTGCAATCTTGTGAGAATATCATCCATCCTGAAAAAAAAATGAAAAAAATGAAAGAGAAATTGGAAGAGAAATTTATATACAATATCAGTTTTGTGGGTAGCTGATGGAACCGATTTAAATAATCACGGAGTACCGTTATCCGCCATTTAACCGGGGTTAAAAAAAATTATATTTACATCTAGTTATTTTCAAAACAAGGATCAGAAAGAAAAACAACATAAAAAGACTCAAAAACAAAACACTCTAAATAAAATCCTAAATTCTTCCCCCCACACATAATTTTTACATTGTCCTCAATGTAATGCTATTATCCCCCAATGCAAGAATTATATGTAAGAGAAAAGAACTATTAAACAAAAGAAAAGAAAAACAATAAAAGATAGAATGATGGAGAGTAAGGAATATGCAAATCTGATATAATAGATGCTCTCCATCCTTTTGGGTTGCCTCTCCAAGAAGCGCTTGGTTTATTGTCCTCAGCTTGACTTAGACCCATGCCATTATTATTCAACATACTTTGGCTCAAAAAGTGGAAACTCCTCCACATCTTGTATTGGAAAGTTCTCATAGTAAGGCTTCAATCTATGACCATTCACTTTGAATGCCTTATCTGTTTTTGGGCTTTGGATTTCAACTGCACCATGAGTAAATACATTAGTAATAACAAAAGGTCCAACCCAACGAGAACGTAACTTACCTGGATATAACTTAAGGCGTGAATGGAAGAGAAGAACTTTTTGTCCAACAACAAATTCTTTTCTTGATATCATCTTGTCATGGAATGCCTTAGTCTTTTCCTTGTAAATCCTAGAATTCTGATAGGCATCATTCCTTATCTCCTCTAATTCTTGTAGGTCAAGTTTTCTTTTCTTTCCTATCTCATCCATCTCCATGTTGCATTGTTTGATAGCCCAATATGATTTATGTTCCAATTCAACCGGAAGATGACAAGGCTTACCATAAACAAGTCGATAAGGAGACATACCAATGGGTGTCTTATATGCTGTCCTATAAGCCCAAAGTGCATCATCAAGTCGTGAACTCCAATCCTTCCTATTTGGATTAACTGTCTTTTCAAGGATGGACTTAACTTCTCGGTTTGACACTTCAGCTTGCCCACTAGTTTGAGGATGATATGAGGTGGAGACCTTGTGTGTGATGTTATACTTCCTCAAAAGTGCTTCCATAGTCCTATTGCAAAAGTGAGTACCTCTATCGCTGATTATGGCCTTTGGCGTTCCAAACCTAGCAAAGATGTTAGTCTTGACAAAATCTGAAACAACTTTAGAGTCATTAGTCCTAGTGGATTTTGCTTCCACCCACTTTGAAACATAATCAACGGCAAGTAAAATATAAAGATTACCAAAAGAAGGAGGAAAAGGTCCCATGAAATCCATGCCCCATACATCAAAAATTTCAACAATAAGTATTGGAGTTTGAGGCATTTGATTTCTAGCACCTAAGTTACCAGTTCTTTGGCAACGATCACATGACTTGCAAAAGAGGTATGCATCTTTGAATATGGTAGGCCAATAAAATCCAGAATCAAGAACTTTCATGGTTGTTCTTTTGGATCCAAAGTGTCCTCCACATGCATAAGAGTGACAAAAGGTGAGAATAGATTGAAATTCAGTTTCGAGTACACACCTTCTTATAATCTGATCGGAGCAATGCTTCCAAAGGTAAGGATCATCCCATATGTAGTATTTGGCATCACTCTTGATCTTATTTCTTTGAGCTTGTGTCAACTCTTGTGGCAACTTCTTGGTAACTAAGTAATTAACAATATCAGCATACCAAGGAGTTGTTCTTATAAAAAGAAGTTGCTCATCCGGAAAGTTCTCATTCAAGGGTAGTGCATCATCTTCATGAACTAAACGGCTAAGATGGTCCGCAACCAGGTTGTCACTACCTCTCTTATCTTTTATCTCCAAATCAAACTCTTGTAAGAGAAGTATCCATCTAATCAACCTTGGTTTGGCCTCCTTTTTAGTGAGTAAGTACTTAAGGGCTGCATGGTCAGAAAATACAATTACTTTAGTACCAATTAAATAAGATCGAAATTTTTCTAAAGCAAATACAACAGCCAAAAGTTCTTTTTCAGTAGTGGAATAGTTCAATTGAGCATCATTAAGAGTTCTTGAGGCATAATAAATGGCATGTGAGGCTTTCCCAACCCGTTGGCCCAAAACAGCTCCAATGGCATAGTCACTAGCATCACACATGATTTCAAAAGGTACATTCCAATCTGGTGGTTGGATGATAGGAGCTGAAGTCAAGAGTCCCTTCAATGTTTCAAACGCCTCTTTGCATTTATCATCAAAGTGGAAAACCACATCTTTTTGTAGTAGCTTGCAAAGAGGTAATGTGATCTTTGAGAAGTCTTTGATAAATCTCCTATAGAAACCTGCATGTCCAAGAAAAGAACGAACCTCTCTCACATTTGTGGGAGGTGGTAAAGAATGCATAATATCTATTTTAGACTTATCAACCTCTATCCCTCTAGAAGAAATAACATGGCCCAAAACTATTCCTTGTTCTACCATAAAGTGACATTTTTCCCAATTCAAAACAAGGTTAGTTTCCATGCATCTTTCAAGTACAAGTGTAAGGTTCTCTAGACATCTATCAAAAGAATCACCATAGACACTAAAATCATCCATAAACACTTCTATGATATTCTCTACATAATCTGAAAATATGCTAACCATACACCTTTGGAATGTAGCTGGTGCATTACAAAGACCAAATGGCATACGCCGGTATGCAAAAGTACCAAATGGACATGTGAATGTTGTTTTCTCTTGGTCCTCCGGAGCAATAGCTATCTGATTATAACCTGAAAAACCATCAAGAAAACAATAATGAGAATGGCCAGCTAACCTTTCAAGCATTTGATCAATAAAAGGTAAAGGAAAGTGGTCTTTGCGAGTTGTGGAATTAAGTTTACGATAATCAATACAAACTCGCCATCCTGTTTGAATCCTAGTAGGAACAAGTTCATTCTCATTATTTGTTACCACCGTTACACCTGATTTCTTTGGAACCACTTGGACTGGGCTCACCCATTTGCTATCCGAGATAGGATAGATCACTCCAACATCTAGGAGCTTCAGTATCTCCTTTTTCACAACCTCCATCATAGGAGGGTTCAATCTTCTTTGTGCTTCTCTTGTTGGTTTAGACCCTTCCTCTAACAAAATCCGGTGCATGCACATGGATGGGCTTATTCCCTTGATATCGGCAATTGTCCAACCAATTGCTGTTTTATGCTCTCTAAGCACCCGGATAAGTCGCTCTTCTTGCAAAGGTGTGAGCTCTTTGGCAATGATGACAGGTAGTGTGTCCTTTTCCCCTAAGAACAAATATTTCAAGTGGTTCGGTAGTGGTTTCAACTCTAAAGTTGGTGCCTGCAAAATGGAAGGTAGAAGTTTCTCATTAGATAAAGGCAAATCAATAAATGAAACATCAAACCTTGCATCTTTAGGTTGCAGCGAGTGTAAAGATTCTAGTGCCCATTCCACCTGGTCACTCAAGGCTAGTTTAGCATTCCCCATTCCGAGATGGTTGCTAAGGACTATTTCTACACTATCTTCACCATCTAGCTCATAAGCTTGCTGCACTAGTGAGTCAATTATATCAATATTAAAAACAGAATGCACATCACTAGGATATCTCATGGCCTCAAAAATGTTAAAGCGAATTATTTCACCATCAAATTCCATAGTTAAAGTGCCATCATGTACATCTATTTTAGTTCTTGCTGTTTTCAAGAATGGTCTCCCTAATAGAATAGGTGTGGGATTAGAAGACATCTCATCTTCCATCTCAATAACATAAAAGTCAGCGGGAAAAACCAATTCATTAACCTGTATAAGAACGTCTTCTACAACTCCTCTTGGATAAGTGTTAGAACGGTCAGCAAGTTGTATTATAACACCGGTTTCCTCTAATGGTCCTAGATTCAAGGAAGCATAAATTGAATATGGCATGACATTAATAGATGCCCCTAGATCTAGCATAGCACGCTCAAACCTGGTGTTGCCTATCTTACAAGGAATGGTAAACATACCTGGATCCTTGCATTTAGGTGGGAGTTTCTTTTGAAGAACAGCTGACACATTCTCCCCCACACTTACCTTTTCATTCCATTTCAACTTCCGTTTAGATGTGCACAACTCTTTTAGGAACTTGGCATATCTTGGCACTTGCTTGATAGCATCTAGTAAAGGAATGTTCACCTCTACTTTCCGGAAGGTTTCCAAAATTTCCTTCTCTTGCTCCTCCTTCTTGGACTTTGCTAACCTGTTAGGAAAAGGTGGAGGAGTTATATAGGAAGGAAAGGATGGTTTAGGAATTACCTTTTTTAGTGGCTCGTTGGGATGTGAAGAGGATGCCATGGTATTGTTCTCCCCTTGAGCACTATCATTTTGTGGTGTCTCTAGCTGTTTCCCACTTCTTAAATTTATAGCATTGGCATTCTCTCTTGGATTCACTATGGTTTGGGAAGGTAATTTCCCAGAATCCCTTGCTTGCATTTGACTCATGGTTGTTGCCAATTGCCCTATTTGAGTCTCCAAATTTCGAATACTTGTCTTTGTTTCCTGTTGAAATTGAATTGTATTAGTAGAAAGAGCTTTAACAAGATCTTCAAGAGAAGTACCTGAATTTTGGGTGGGTGGTAGTTGTTGTCGGGTTTGGTATGGTTGTTGCACTCTTTGCTGAAAACCCGGTGGCCTGTGGTCAAATGGTGGAGGAATAGTTTGTGATTGGTTCCCTCCATAATTGAAGTTTGGATGATCCCTCCATCCTGGATTGTATGTGTTTGAGTAGGGATCATATTTCCTTGATTGGTTCTGAAATCCACCCATGGCATTCACATGTTCATTGGTATCCTCTTGAAGTGTTGGACACATATCAGTTTGGTGCCCTATGTTTGAACATATGCCACAAGCCTTTATTTGTTGTATTTTACCTACAGCCAATTGTTGAACAAGAGAAGTCAGTTTATCAAATTTTTGTTCAAGGGATGATATACTTACCTCATTAACTCTCTTGGATTGTGGTGGTGGATCTTGACTCATTGAGAACTGTTGAGAATTGGCTGCCATGTTGGAGATTAATGTTCTAGCAGCCCTGGGAGTCTTATCAACTAGAGCTCCCCCACTAGCGGCATCTATCATACTTCTCTCCATGGGCATGAGACCTTCATAGAAGTATTGGATGAGAAGTTGTTCACTTATCTGATGGTGTGGACATGATGCACAAAGTTTCTTGAACCTCTCCCAATATTCATATAAGGACTCTCCGTTGTATTGCCGAATCCCACATATCTCTTTCCTAATGTTGGCAGCCTTAGATGCTGGGAAATACCTTTCCAAGAATGCTTTCTTCAAATCATTCCATGTAGTGATGGTCCCGGATGGTAGATAGTAGAGCCATTCCTTTGCTGAATCAGCTAGAGAGAATGGGAAGGCTCTCAACTTAACTTGCTCTTCCGTGACCCCTGTTGGTCTCATGCTTGAGCAAACTACATGGAATTCCTTGAGGTGCTTATTTGGATCCTCTCCTGCAAAACCATGAAAAGTTGGGAGAAGGTGAATCAAACCAGATTTTAATTCAAAAGCTACCTCAAGATTAGCATATTCAATGCATAATGGTTGTTGACCCAAGTCCGGAGCGGCTAGCTCCTTGAGAGTTCGGTTGTCAGCTGCTGCCATCTCTCCTTGCTTCTCTTGGATGTTTTGGATCAACTCCTCGATTGGTTGTTGGTGAGAAGTTATAAATTCCCGAATTTTTCTAAGTCGTAAGTCTTTTTAGGGAGCTTGGAACATTCACTAATAAAAAAAAATAAGAAAGTAAATAATTAGAACAGAAAATAAGAATAAACCAATAAACTAATAAACTAAAGAAAGCAATCCCCGGCAACGGCGCCAAAAACTTGATGCACCCAAAAGAGTGTATCTTATTTAACCTTGCACTAAAAAGATAAATTGTAAGTATAGTAGTTAGCAAGGGTCGAGTCCTCAGGGATTGGGTTTTAGTTTATAAGTTAATAGTTTAAAACTTAAATTCAAGAACAATAAAAGAAAAGGGGTTTTTGAAGCCAGATTTAAACTAAAGTAAATAATAAGAATAAGATGCAAGGCGGTATAACCAGCCAATAAAAATATATACTAAATTAGGCGGTATAACCAGCCAATAAAAATAAAACAAAGTTAATATACAAATTAGGCGGTATAACCAGCCAATAAAAATATATATACTTTTAAAAATAAGCAAACTAGAAAAGTAAGAAAACAAGTAAGTAAGAAGAATCAAATATGAAAAATATGGTTAAGGTTTCATTCTCCACCACTAGACATCATTAAGAATCAATTTCAGATCTATCAATATCAACCAACTATCAAAGTTAACAACCGTAGATAACAACAAGCTCTGTTATCCCAATCTTTCCTTAGTTTGTCGTTAAATAGAACAAGCTCTCTATTTAATCTCTAACCATTAAACAACCTAGAATAAGCTCTCTAAATTCAATTTAATGGCAGCTTTATGATGAGAAAGATAGGTTGATCTAAGCAACAAACACATAAGCTCGGATTGTTCAACTTAGGTTATGTTCCACTTTGCAATTATTGAAAACTTGACCATAATCATTAATCACAAATTGCCACTTATGAATAGGAAATCAAGACAATTACACGGATCAAGACTCCTAGACTAGCAATAGATAATTATCAAGATCTATCTAGTTGTACACCTAAATAAATCAAGACAACATCATGAACAATTCTTGTAGAAGAACATAAGCAACTTTGATAGAAAATTAATGATAGATAGAATCTGAAAATCACTCACAAAACATGTCTAGGGCTTTGAAATCACCCTTAACCAAATAGAAGTTTAGCCTAGCATAGGCATTGTAAACATAAACATAAAATTAAAGAAAATCTAAGAAGAAAATAAAAGAAAGAAAGAAGAAGAGGAAGAATATTAATTATCCAACCTCTTGCTCTCTCTAAAGAAAAAGAAAACTAGAGAAAAGAAAGAAAACTAGAGAAAAGAAAGAAGAAGAAAACTTAGAGAATTTTGTTAAAATGGCTAATATCCTACCAATCTCAAATATGACCCCTTACAATCATCCAAGGCCCTCTATTTATACACATTTTGGAGGGCTAAATGACAAGAGACAAGCTTTACAAATTTCAAAGGTAGGTATATGACGATTTTGATCAGCCAACTTGATGGTCGATTTCGTCAATATTGGAGGCCTGATCTGATCACATGGTCTTCTAGACAAAGGTTCCCCTATCAGTTACGGAACCATAGCCGTTGGAATCAGCTCATTTGCTGATGTGGTTAAGCAGATATGGGCCAAATACGAAAACATGTCAGCACAGACGTCATTACACATCAGCCACCTTGATGGTCGATTTCTTCAATATTGGAGGCCTGATCTGATCACATGGTCTTCTAGACAAAGGTTCCCCTATCAGTTACGGAACCATAGCCGTTGGAATCAGCTCATTTGCTGATGTGGTTAAGCAGATATGGGCAAAATACGAAAACATGTCAGCACAGACGTCATTACACATCAGCCAACTTGATGGTCGATTTCGCTAGGGAAAACGACTCCGTTTTAAGAAGTGTAAAACATGAAAAAGATAGATATGCCTCTTAGCTTTGCATGGCTACAAATTTCAGCCTTATTGCTTCAGTAAAACTCGAGATATAGCTGATATGGCAAAAGGTGTCGGAACTGAAACTGAACTGGATTTGCCCTTAATTCTAGTAATCTGAAATCACTCAAAGAAACTTGTGAAAAACACCAAAATACATAAAAATATAAAAGATCATAAACACAATTAGACTAAACAATAATAACTCGTATTTGACACAAAACATTAATAAAACATAACTAAAAACTATATAATTATACGAGTTATCACAGATATCCGATCTTTTGCACATCATAGCATAAATAAGGCTTCCTACAGCAATAGAATAAGGAACTCTTGCCATTTGTTCTTTTTCTTGTGGAGTCTTAGGACACATTCTTTTACTCAGGCATTCGCCTTTTGCAATAGGAGTACCAAATTGGTTTGCAGTCTTGCATTTTGAATCGTTCAAGAACTTTATTAATATACAACTCTTTTGAAAGAGTAAGTAATTTCTTAGAACGATCCCAAGTGATTTTCACTCCATGAATGTAAGCTGCTTCACCCTTGTCATTCATATCAAAATTTGAGGACAACCAATTTTTCTCCATAATGATGTACTTTTTACATTTTCGATCAACAGTATGTAATCCATATGAAGCGACAAGATCACAAACTTGTCTTTGGTTCTTTTGACATATACACAATAGTCCTCATCAATCATGATAAAATCATACGAAATGATTGCTTGATGAAATCTAATATACCACTATTTGGAAGATTACTTAAGATCACAAATTGATCTTACTAACTTGCACACTTTATGCTCTTTACCTATGTCAATGAAACCTACTGGTTGTTCCATGTAGATTTCCTCTCCCAATTCTCTGTTTAGAAAGATAGTTCTTACATTTATTTGATGCAACTCTAATCTAAACTTGCTACTATGGCCAGAATTAAACGTAAATCTAAACTGTAATCTAAACTTGCTACTACTCTAATCTAAACTCTAATCTAAACTCTAATCTAAACCTTACAACAAGAGAGAAAGCCTCTTGTATACCCCTTAGCTACAAGACATGCCTTGTATATTTAATAGTCCTATCAGACTTACGCTTAATCTTGAGAACCCATTTGTTCCCAATTGCTTTGCGTCTTTTTGGTAGATCAACCAATTCTCAAACATTGTTTGATCTCGTAAACTCCATCTTCCATTGCATTTATCCATTTTTATTTTGCATTAGAAGAAAGCTTCTTTAACATTATCAAGCATTGCATGCATATTGAGTTAGGATAGCATTTATTGCCATGCAAATTCATGATAGGCATTTAGGTTGTCTTGAATTGTCATGCATTTCTTTACCATTTAGACCTTTAGACCATGCATTTCATACATTTCATTTGCTGTATGTTCATGCATTCCATGTCATTGCCACTTGATTTGTGACTTAGGCCAATTAATGGCTCAAAGTCATGCTCTCTTGAGAATACTTGTGAAAAATTAAGGAATTGTCAAATTGATTATTCTACCTTTGTGGTTTTTTTTTTTTTACATAGCCAATTTTTGTCCAAGGTTTTTAAATGTTTAGCTACTGTTCTTAGGTCTTTAGGATGATCCCCAACAAATTTTACTTTGATTTTTGAATGACTTTATCAAAGGCAAAAAATGTGTTTTGACAAAACAGTTTTTTTCACCTAGTACTCAAACATCTCCGATTGTTTTAGGCAGTCATCTTTAATCAGAAAATTAATCCAATTTTTTATCGTGTATTTTTACATGTTCTGAGTCTCCAATATTTTTTTTAGATTTTTTTCAATTTTTAAAAATAGGCTAAAAAATCGTGTGGCAAAACCAGAGAGTAGAGGTAGATTTGAAATCAAAAGAGGAATAATGGTTGAATTTGGCCAAGGCATTTAGAGGGGGTTGGTTAGAAACTTTAGCTACTGTCTTAGGGTAGTTTCTAAACCTTCTTAAACTTTAAAAATGATTTTATAAATCTCGGGTTAAGGGTGGTTAAGTCCGGGATTTTGAACTTAGAAAATTAGAGCCATTTTAAAAGGGTTTGGTAAGGGTTTTAATTTTTATTCAAAGTTTTCCTCAAAATTGTTTTCAAACAATTACAATGTTTTTTTTTTTTTAGAAAATCTAATTTGACATATTTTCCTAAGGTAGCCGGATATCTTTTTAGATATACGGATTTCTTTATTTAGAGGAAGAAATACATTTTCATACATTGTATTTTCCATGTTCATGCATTTTATTTAAATGTGTGGTTTTTGCTATGATATTTTCCATGGTATTTTTATTATTTTGATTCATATTTTATGATCTTATATTGTTTGCCATATGATTTTGAATGTTTCATGATATCCCATATTTTTTTTATTTAGTCATTTATTTTTGTCACATTATTTAGCATATACTATGCTCATGCATTTTTATTTTATTTTCATACATATTTTATGATAGCATTATTTTATGTTTCATGACATTTCATCATATTCCATGTCATCTAGGTTTAATTATTTAGAATATGCCATGTCATTTAAAATGTGCCATATCATTTAGAATTGCCATGTCATTTAAATCATTTTATCTCATTTAGAATATACCATGACATTTAGGATTTTTCATTTTTACCTAGAATATACTATGTCATTTAAATTATGTCATATCATTTAGGTTGCATTATATTATCTAGACTTTGCCATGTCATTTTATTTATGTCATACATGTTCATGTTCATATTTTTAAATGTTTTGAAAAAAGATAATGATTTTCAATAAAAATAAAGATATTCCCGAGTTAAAATAATTCATGAGTTCTCTACCGGGTTTACTGGAGGGAATATCATCAATAATCATTAATAAAAGAATATCTTTCCTTCAAAAAACGAGAATGATTCGGAAAGTTTTCCAAATGAATAAAAAATTCTATATTTTGCCGATTTTGTCGGGGAATATAGGAAAATTTTGAATTAATAAATTTCAGATCATTTTCAATTAAAAATGAAATTATTTTTCTTTAAATTTTGAATTAACTTGAAATACTAAATTAAAACCGATTTTTTTACCAAGACTTGAAAAAACACACGATAAATAAGGTACCGTTTGATACGGGCATTGTGGGGGTGCTAATCGTTCCCCGCACTAACCGACTCCCGAACCCGCTTATTTGATTTCTCTAGTTTGTAACGCAGACTTGAAAGTGGTTTTAAAAATGTTTTAATTAATTTTAAAATGTTTTATAAAACCGGTTTTAATAGGTGGCCGATCACACCTAGCTAAAAAAGATTGGTGGTGACTCCATGTCTTTTTACGAGGCCGTTTTTATACCCTCGACTGTTTATTTTATTTCTAGAGGAATTAAGTCATCTTTTCCTCTACTTTTGTTTCCTTCCTCACTCGAACGGGTTCCCCGCGATCGGGATCACGTATCGACAGCTTGGCGACTCCACTGGGATATTTTAGAGAATCAGGCCTAAAATTAGTCGTGTGATATCAAAGTCTCGGTTTTATTGGTTTAATTGGTATTTAATTTTAATTCCCACGTTTTTTTTTAAATAAGGTGAATTTTGAAAATAATAAAATGTTTTTGACTATGGTCATACTCATGTGCATCCATTTTATTATTTTTCTCTAGTTATTTAATGTTGTATATTATAATTGCTTGTTGGTTAATGCGTTACACTATTCTTGATCTTTATTTTAATAAATTGTTGGGATATTTAGAATAAGGATTGTAGAATAGGTGGTGAAAGGTTTGTTGTTCCTCCGCACACACTACATTTGCATTTGCGTAACATGAACTCTCTACCCGGGTTTCGTCCTTTTAAGTGGGAGTAAAGTAACTACGCCTTCGTCATGATCCTCCATATGGTCTAGCGAAGCACTTCCGGAGTATAAAGTACCTAACGCATTCGTGATGATCCTCCGTAAGAGCTTAGGAAAATATACTCTAACGAATTGAACCCACTTTTATTGGGGTGCCTTACTAGCCTTCACAGGCGACAGTGAGGAACAATTGAGGGCCTTTTAGAACCATTCACCCACATATAGTGAACCATAGAGCCAACATAGGCGAAGCCCTGCCGAATTTTTTTATAGATACCGAAGATAGGAACACATGGAGGGACATTTCTAACCTTTTGTTACCTATTTTACACTATAAATAAGGGTTGTGGATCGGGCAACAATGTACGTACATCGCCCGTAAATAAATGTGATACTCCGCCCCAAAGGCACCGTGATGCCTATATAAGTAGATAATATTGGGGCAAGTGTTCACTAGCTTTTTAAAATTGAAAATATCAAAATATTCTTTTTCAAACATTTTTGCATTTTGCACATTTCATGTATGTGTGATAGAGTATGTACATTCATGGTTGTATTTTTTATCTCATTCTTTGCAATAAACAGTTGGTAATAATCTCATTTGATGATTATGAACCTGTAGTGTTACATGAACATTTGCATATTATACCATATTAGGATCCACTACCCCGAAATTCTTTTGAAAATAATATGTTTGGCTTATCATAGAGAAAACATGTTTCAAAAAATCAGATTAAATTTGGAGGCAAATTTTGCATAATGAGATATTTGAATAATCAAAATTTGCCCCCACTAATTTCGTGAAATCATTGGTCATTGTATATACCTTTGTGTTAATTCATTTATTCTTTACATGTATCATTTTGACATCATGTTACAGTCATAGCATGCATAGTCATTCATTGTAAATACATTTATGACATGCATGGTCATTATTTGTATATACCTATGTATCAATTTATTTATTCTTTTAATGCATCATGTTGGCATTAGAGTACATCCATAGCATACATAGTTATCATGATATGCTCATGCATTAATCTGTCTTATTAACATTAGGATACATTCATTACACACATGGAATGAGTTTCTTTGTATATGCTCTATGTCAATCATTCATTGTTTACATACATCATAATTGACATCGTGTTGCATTCATAGTGTATATGATCATTCATTGGGAAATAAGCTAAAATATACATTGTTATTCATTGCATAGATCCATGCGTTGATTTATTTATTCTTTGCTTTCAGTATGTTGGCATCGTGATTGCATTTATTACATACATGGTTAGCATGTTTCCACTATATATGTCCATACATCATTTTTTTTTATTCTTCACATGCATGAAATGACAATCATGACTCATTCATCATGACATACATTTGGGGAAATAAAACAGAAGTTGGCTTTGCTTTGAGAGTTTTGAAGAAGCTTCCATTTCATATCAGAGGTATAAGAAGTACTGAGTACCCTTTTCAATACAGGCTAGTGCTATGGAGAATGAACAAGTTGCCCGAATGGAAAGAATGGAAAGGGTACAGGAAGAATTGCGAGAACAGCTGGCAAAGTCTCAAGCAGAATCTAAGGATCAGGTGACTAAATTGATAGAGCTAATGTCCGTCGTAATCAAGGGAAAAGGATACACTGAAAACTTTGCCGCCAGAGAAAGGTTAGAGGCATAAAAGGGTCAGAATGAGGTCGTAATGATGGATGGCCAGAACACAGTTAACCCAGTAACATCCTGAACTTAGACGACCCAGCTGAACGGGAAAAGTTGAAAATGGTTGAGTCAAATATGGCTGAGTTGACAGATTCCCGAGGAAAATATCAGTTGTTAGATGAAAGGCTCCGAGCAATAGAAAATACAGATGTATTCGGGACTGTGGATGCGAAGGAACGATGCTTGGTCCTCAATTTAGTCATTCCTCCTGAATTCAAGATCCCTGACTTTGTGAAATGTGACGAGACGACCGATCCATCAACCCACATCACCATGTTCTGTCGAAAGATGGCAAGTCACATAGATAATGATAAGCTTTTGATTCACTGTTTTTAGGATAGCCCCAGCGGGTCCGCAATTAGGTGGTATAGTCAGTTGAGAAAGGATCAGATTCGCTCTTGGAATGATTTGGTCAGGGTTTTTCTAAACTAGTACAAGCAAGTGACTGACATGACACCTGACCGTCTCACCATGCAAAATATGGAGAAAAAGGTTACTAAGAGCTTCAAAGAGTATGCTCAGAGGTAGAGGAACATGGCCACCCAAGTACAACTGCCCTTAACTCAGAAGGAAACCACTGTCTTTTTTGTGAATACACTACAGGCCCCATACTACGATAGACTTGTTGGCAACACCATGAAGAATTTTTCGGATATGGTAATCTTTGGGGAAATGATTGAAAATGCTATCAAGGCTGGGAAACTCGAAGGAGGTAAAACATTTAATGCAGAGAGAAATAGAACGCCCAAAAAGAAAGAGGAAGATGTCCAAGCTGTGGGAGACTTTGCCCCGTGTATTCCGGTTACTTCATACCAACCACCCTGTCCTTCTACGAACTATGTATCCCAGGGTTCATACTTATAGCCGATGGCCTCTCAGAATCCAGTAAATTTTCAACCTTTTGTCAGCCAGAGGAAACAGAAGAATATCCGAAGAAGAGATCAGTTTGAGCCACACCCCATGTCTTACTTTGAACTATTGCCCCAGCTGGTTGAAGAGAAACTCCATACTAAAGTTCCAGTGGAGCCTATCCAACCCCCATATCCGAGTTGGTATGACGAGAATGCATATTGTGATTATCATTCTGGGAATCGGGGACATTCCACGAAAAATTGCCTATGTCTGAAACAGAAGGTTCAAGCACTCATTAATAAAGGACAGTTAGATGTGGGGAAGAAACAAAGGTCAGACAGCAGGGAGAATATACTGAATAGGAATGATGAGACCATTGTGGATGTCATAATAGGGGAAGAAGATGGAAAGGTCGAAAAGAGTACCGAGGAATAACCAGTTTGAATTAGGGAGAAAATGTCAAGGGGAGGTTTTTATGCATTTAGTTTCATACCTCATGATGAAAACACTTGTCTTATGTTAACATCCCCATGAAATAAATGAATTTTGAATGTTTTTTATGTTTGTTGTGTTTTAACAATAAATTGAATGTGTAAAAACAAACATTAAAGAGGTTCTAACAATGGATATTCTCGAGAATATTGATGATCATTGTTAGAAATGACCCAATACCTTCCCTCTTTCGGGATTTCCATATGTCTAAATCCTTGAAACTAAGATAACTTGAAAGACCTAATGCTTCAAGCAATATGATTGATTAAACTTCATAAACCATTGTCATTGCAAAATAAGCAAAGATGTAAATCCTAGTCTAGGCCATGAACAAGGGAACGAACTTTTTGAAAATTTTTCGAATTCTTTTAAATTCAAACAAATGAGACATTCTTTCAAGAATCTAGATTTTGGTAAATTGATGTATGTCAAGATTGTGCTAAAGCCATTTCATGACCTTTACCAATAACCACAAAACACTAATTACCCCAAACATCACTTCATGATTGACACCTTGGGGCATAATGATTAAACTAGATTATCCCATGTCCCAGATAAAACCCATTTCTGGGTCGTATTTTCCTTGTCCTTTCAAAGAACTCATATTTGAAACTCAGCCTTTGTAAAATAGACCTAAACTTGTTATGTTCCTCGTTGATACGAATTCTCATTGTTAATCAAACTGGGGCATTATATGTGGAAATGATAGATATATGGTGAAAAATGATGGACTAACGCATGAATCATTGGGGCATGTGACAAAAAAAATTGTGATATCATGCATATGAGAATTCGGATGATTCCAAAGTGTAAAAGGAAATTCTGAATATCTATTTCCCCTGGGGATTGCTTTTCAATATGAATATTCATGCTTGACATGAGAAATGACCATCTTTCATGTCCCTGTCACAAAAAGAAATTATCCATAGTCACCCCTTTTGAGCTGAAAGAATTTTTTCTTCTTTAAACCCTGATCAAGGATTACCCTCTACACTGGGGGGCAAATGCGAGGAAAGATCTTCTCAAAGATCACGAAAAAATGAGTCCTAGCTCAAAGACAGATACAAAGCAAATGGAGCCCCGAATAAATACGGGCTCACTCTGTCAAAGAAAAAGAAAAAGGAAAAGGAAAAGATGGTGAAATGGAAGCCAAGAAATCAAAACAAAAGCCAAGAAAAAATGTGAAAAAGTATGGCAAATGAAAGCCAAAAGCAAGGAAGAAAAAGAGCAAAAAGTCAAAATGGAATAAAAGTCCAAAAAGGGATAAATGTTTCAAAGAGAATCCTCCTCAAGAAATTATCCTTGATCTGATTACCCTCAAACATATATTTTGGGGCCTATTTATCCTTTCTTTTTGAACCCTGAGCCATGGCCTACATTACGTGCTTTAAAAGTCCATTTTTATCAAGCATTTAACTTGAAGGGTTTTTTCCTCAGATTTTATCCCATCTCATCAAATTATTATTTCACTAAGGAAGAATTTAAAATTCTCAAATGCATGGTAAAACAATGAAAAAAGGAAAAAAGAAAAAACTGGAGAGAATGAGACTTTAGGGCGAAAAGCCAAAAACGGGCCTAGAGTAAAATGGAATTTTTGATGACATCTATGATAGTGACGATACCACAAAAGAGAAGATCATCTTAAAGAAGTGGTCATCGAGGAACATCTAGGAATTCCTGAACCTCCCAAATTGTCAACTCTCATTTGGATGATTGATTTCAAAAATTGAAACCTTTTTTTCTCAAAAATCAACTTTCCAGTTTAAACATCCCAGCCAATCTTGACGCTTGTCAGAATACCTTGATATAGAAACTAAAACAATGTTGAATTTTTTGGTTCTCAATGAATTCATGATTTATAAAATCTGTTCCATTTGTGAACCTAGAAGGGACATACATTTTTCTTTTGTGAACTTTTCCTGGACAAACAAAAATCATGTTGTACCAAGCCTTGTCAATTCAAGTTGAAAAACCAAAATTGACAGTTGGGAAAATTTCTAACAGTGATCATCAGTCTTCAAAAGATTTGTACATTACACACTATGGGGTTAAAGTTTTTGACTCAAAAGTTTTCATTAAATAAGCAAAATTGTTTTTCAAAAAGGAAAATAAAAATATTTTTGAAATACCCATTTTTGATGTTAACATGAGATAAGGGTTTTTCTAACTCAAAGGTGTGGAACTATTAGGGTTAACCTTGACTTTCAAATATGAGAAGAAGAAATAGAACTCGACAAGTAGACTTTTGTCAATAAGAGTTTGAAAGCTATTAGGGCAAAGAGAATAGCCAAAGATTGAAAAATGAATTGAAGATATACTCTGATTTGAAGAGGAAAAATGAATTGGAAAGGCTAAGCCAAAATCTAGAAAAATGACCAGGGGTATTTGCATCACTCATGAGCATTCATCTATTTATTAAGCTTTGCATCTGCACCCGTGTCAGCAAGCATTTGCATAATTCATGAGTATTTGTATTTGCACTATTCCATGAGCATTTGCATTCTATTTTTAAAAGTACATCCTTAGTAGATATTTTTATTCGCATCATCTCAAGCAATGCATCATTTCTAGAATCATTGCATCTTCATTGTAGCTGAATTACCCCATTCATGAACCACTTACATGAACATGATTCGTAGGGACATTTGCATTTGCATTTTGAAGCATTTGCATCAATCCAAGATATCTGTATCATTTCAAGAAGCATTTGCATCAATCCAAGATATTTACATTTACACCATGAAGCATTTGCATCCTCTCTCAAATCCTTCAGGTTAATTTCTATGTCATTTCAATTTCTGGTTCCATCCAGATCATTTTCAAATTTCTGGTTTCACCCATGCCTTTAACCTCTGGTTTCATCTAGATCTTTTCAAATTTCTGGTTTCACCCATTCTTTTCAAATTTCTGGTTCCATCCAGATCGTTTTCAAATTTCTGGTTTCACCCATGCCTTTAATCTCTGGTTCCATCCAGATCATTTTCAAATTTCTGGTTTCACCCTTGCCTTTAATTTCTGGTTCCATCCAGATCATTTTCAAATTTTTGGTTTCACCTATACCTTTAATCTCTGGTTTCATCCAGATCATTTTCAATTTTCTGGTTTCATCCATGCCTTTTTAATCTCTGGTTTCATCCAGATCTTTCTCAATTTTCTGGTTTCATCCATATCATTTCAACTTTTGGTTTTATTCGGATCTTTTCAATTTTTGGTTTCATCCTGATCTTTTTTAATTTTCTGGTTTCACCCATGCTTTTCAATTTTTGGTTTCATCCAAATCTTTTTCAAATTTCTGGTTTCACCCATGCTTTTCAATTTCTGGTTCCATCCAGATCATTTTCAAATTTTTGGTTTCACCCATGTTATCTCAATTTTCTGGTTTCATCCAGATCTCTTTCAATTTTCTGGTTTCATCCATGCCTTTTTAATCTCTGGTTTCATCCAGATATTTTTCAATTTTCGGTTTCATCCATGCGGGTAAGGCCTCCGGGCACCATTTTTAAGATATTCGGGCACCATTTTTAAGACCTTCGGGCATAATTTTCCAAATCACGGGTAAGGCCTTCGGGCACCATTTTTAAGACCTCCGGACATAACTTTTAAGACCTTCAGGCATAATTTTTTCTTTTGCAAATCGAACTCGTTTCCTTAAGACGGGTCGAGCCTTGATTAGTCAGGGAATTCAATTTAATGACAAAATCTTCAATTTACAACTTTTTCAAAAAAAAAAATGAATGATGATAAAAGAAAGCTCCCTTTCCTTTCTCTTCACATGGATTTCACTAACCGGACAAAATTAGTGTTTGTTTATCTTTGCCTCATTCCTGATTCTCAGCAATAGCTAAAGAGGGGCAGCTGTAAACACTTAATTTTGTCCGGACCTCTAAATCAGGTACATTTTCTTCTTAAATTGATGTTATAGAATGCTAAAAGGCTTTTCTCATCTTGCAGGTGGTATTCCGAGACTTAGTCTAAGAAAGCAGACAAAAAAAGTCAAACTCAAAAAAGTCAACCTCGAAAAAAGTCAACCCTGAAAACGTCAAGCCCGAAAAAAGTCAACTACTAAAAAAGTCAACCCACTTTCAAAATGAAGATTTGAGGTTCAATTGAAAAACGGTGAAAGAATTTTGATAATCCGAGGTCTACATTGAAAGATATGAAGGTCGGAAGTTGGGTTACGAGATTTAGTAGAAAGAAAATACCTAGTTCGAGAAATTTGGGGAAAAGTGTTTAAACGATCAAATTGGTCAGAATTGAAGGTCTCAAATGAAAGATAAGCACTGCCTACGGGTAATGGAGAAGCTACTTGGAAGAAAAACTGATAGACAAATTATTCGGAAAAAAACCGAGAATTAGGGTTTTTGGTGGATTTCGATGAAATTTGGAAGAATTACAGAAATGGCTCGATTCGGTAGGGATAAAGCCCTTAATTAATGAGAAATGATTAAACAAGGATAGCCCAAGGCTCAGTTTGAAGAAAATCTAAAAATCGGACTTGTTTTGAGCAAAACCGGATTTCGGAGGCAAAAGGGCAAAATTAGAAAATATGGGAAAAATAGAAAATGAACTCCAAAAATTCTGAAAATTTTAAAATCTCATTCTTAAACCATTTCAAAGAGATTGGAGAAAGAAAATCTTGATTCGGAGTTCGTTTGCAAAATGGCCAAATCCCGAGTCCCCTATGCAGAAATTCAACAGGATAAATCCCAAAAAAATAGCAAATGAACTCCAAAAATTTTGAAAATTTGCAAATCTCATTCTTAATTTACTTGGAAGAGATTGGCGAAAGAAAATCTTGATTCGGAGTTCATTTACAAAATGGCCAAATCCTGGGTCCCTATGCAGTAATTCAAGTAGATAAATCCCGAAAAAATAGCAAATGGGTTCAAAAATTATGAATACTTCCAGATCATATTTTTAAATTATTTGGAAAAGATTGGTGAAGAAAAATATGGATTCGGAGCTCGTTTAAAAAATGATAAAGTTTGGGTGCATAAAAGGGCCTATTTCGAAAATAAAAAGCAAATGGACTCGAACTTTTTTGAAAACTCCCAGAATTCAATTTTTTATTATTTTGGAAGTATTGAAAAAAGAAAATCTGAATTTGGAGTCTGTTTGCTATTTATTTAAGTTCGGGGGGCAAAAAGGTCATTTCACCAAAGAAACCAAAAAGGGCAAACTTGTAATAGAGGAAAATATGAAAGAAGAAGGAATTGCTGGGATTTTTCTTCCCTTGGTCAGCCAACAGATTGGAGAAGAAGGAAGCTTGGACAATTTAATTCCTTAGTCACTATCAAGCCACATGTTACCACTAACACCTTGCAAATGGTCCCCCCTTCATCCAATGGGTTAGGTGCCTTGTAGGAAAGTTGAATGCACCATCCAATGGCCAAGTTTAAATGCCAAGATGACATTTTTATTTTTCATGAAAGAACCCTCATCTAATGGCCAAGAATGGAAGAAAAAAGATGAGCACAACTCATCCAATGGTGAGCATCCATTCGGTTAAGCAAGGGAGTGCATGAGATTGTCTCTTTTCATCCAATGGCTTAGGCCATCTACAAGGGCTGAGTACATATGTTGAGGGATGGATTTAATCTACAAGATGTCATTTTTATGTTGTCCTCATCCAATGACCAAGAATGGAAGAGCACAGGGCAAGCAAGGGAGTGCATGGGATTGGTCCTCTTTTGCATCTAAGGGCTGAGGTTACTACAAGGGCTGAGTACACATCTTAAGGGCTGCTATCAATTGGCAAGATGAAATTTTTATGTTGTCATCAAATATCTTAATCTAAGGGCCAAGATTAGAGGAGAAAAAGTGCAAATTCCATCCAATAGTGGAGAGGCCATTCAGCCAAGACTAAGGGAGGGGGGTTGATTTCATTTTTTCATATGTTTTTTGGCTGGAAACAATAGCTAATTTGGCAAATAAAAAGGTTTTGGAAGAAATAAAAAAAAAAGGTTTTCAATAGAGATCTTGAAGGTAGTCATCTCTACCAAGTTCTAGCATAGCTTTTGTCTTGTTTTCCATGGTGTTTTCTTGATTTTCTATCTTGTTGTCCTACTACATTTTTCATAGAAATAAAGTTTTTTAATGTTTACTTATGTTTTCATCTCTTTTTCTTCATTAAAATGGTGGGAAACAATTTTTTTTACATGGTTTCATGCTATGGCCGAATATGGCATGTTTACTTGCCTTGGTATTCTTTTTTTTTTCTTCCTTGCATGTTTGTTGTTGTGAAAAATGATTTTTAGAAGGTTTTTTAGAGTATTCTAAGGTTCTGATTTTTTACAAAAGATGAAGCAAAAAGGTTGAAATGGCTACATGATCTTGGCTAGACCAAGTGACCATGGTGATGCACCCAAAAGAGTGTATCTTATTTAACCTTGCACTAAAAAGATCAATTGTAAGTATAATGATTAGCAAGGGTCGAGTCCTCAGGGATTGGGTTTTAATCTATGAGTTATTAGTTTATAACTTACGTTCAAAGAAAACAATAAAAGAAAAGGGGTTTTTGAAGCCAGATTTAAACTAAAGTAAATAATAAGAATAAGATGCAAGGCGGTATAACCAGCCAATAAAAATATATATACTAAATTAGGCGGTATAACCAGCCAATAAAAATATATATACTAAATTAGGCGGTATAACCAGCCAATAAAAATAAAACAAAGTTAATATACAAATTAGGCGGTATAACCAGCCAATAAAAATAAATATACTTTTAAAAATAAGCAAACTAGAAAAGTAAGAAAACAAGTAAGTAAGAAGAATCAAATATGAAAAATATGGTTAAGGTTTCATTCTCCACCACTAGACATCATTAAGAATCAATTTCAGATCTATCAATATCAACCAACTATCAAAGTTAACAACCGTAGATAACAACAAGCTCTGTTATCCCAATCTTTCCTTAGTTTGTCGTTAGATAGAACAAGCTCTCTATTTAATCTCTAACCATTAAACAACCTAGAATAAGCTCTCTAAATTCAATTTAATGGCAGCTTTATGATGAGAAAGATAGGTTGATCTAAGCAACAAACACATAAGCTCGGATTGTTCAACTTAGGTTATATTCCACTTTGCAATTATTGAAAACTTGACCATAATCATTAATCACAAATTGCCACTTATGAATAGAAAATCAAGACAATTACACGGATCAAGACTCCTAAACTAGCAATAGATAATTATCAAGATCTATCTAGTTGTACACCTAAATAAATCAAGACAACATCATGAACAATTCTTGTAGAAGAACATAAGCAACTTTGATAGAAAATTAATGATAGATAGAATCTGAAAATCAATCACAAAACATGTCTAGGGCTTTGAAATCACCCTTAACCAAATAGAAGTTTAGCCTAGCATAGGCATTGTAAACATAAACATAAAATTAAAGAGAATCTAAGAAGGAAATAAAAGAAAGAAAGAAGAAGAAGAAAATAAAGAAAAAGAAAACTAGAGAAAAGAAAGAAGAAGAAAACTTAGAGAATTTTATTACAATGGCTAATATCCTACCAATGTACAATATGATCCTCTACAATCATCCAAGGCCCTCTATTTATACACATTTTGGAGGGCTAAATGACAAGAGACAAGCTTTACAAATTTCAAAGGTAGGTATAATAGGTGGGTGCATTTTTCTAACAATTTTCGTCATATTGTATGACAATTTTGATCAGCCAACTTGATGGTCGATTTCGTCAATGTTGGAGGCCTGATCTGATCACATGGTCTTCTAGAAAAAGGTTCCCCTATCAGTTACGGATCCATAGCCGTTGGAATCAGCTCATTTTCTGATGTGGATAAGCAGATATGGGCAAAATACGAAAACATGTCAGCACAGACGTCATTGCACATCAGCCAACTTGATGGTCGATTTCGTCAATATTAGAGGCCTGATCTGATCACATGGTCTTCTAGAAAAAGGTTCCCCTATCAGTTACGGATCCATAGCCATTGGAATCAGCTCATTTGCTGATGTGAATAAGCAGATATGGGCAAAATACGAAAACAGTTCAGCACAGACGTCATTGCACATCAGCCAACTTGATGGTCGATTTCGCTAGGGAAAACTACTCCGTTTCAAGAAGTATAAAACATGAAAAAGATAGATATGCCTCTTAGCTTTGCACGACTACAAATTTCAGCCTTATTTCTTCAGTGAAACTCCAGATATAGCTGATATGGCAAAATGTGTCGGAACTGGAACTGAACTGGATTTGCCCTTAATTCTAGTAATCTGAAATCACTCAAAGAAACTTGTGAAAAACACCAAATTACATAAAAATATAAAAGATCATAAACACAATTAGACTAAACAATAATAACTCGTATTTGACACAAAACAATAATAAAACATAACTAAAAACTATATAATTATACGAGTTATCACACCCCCACACTTAGATTGTTGCTAGTCCCTAGCAACGACTCAATAAAAATAAAATAAGAAAATCTAATCTAATCCACTTTCGTAGGAAATCACGGTGGCACTTAGCATGTGACACAAGCCTTTAAACCCCTAGGTGTCCCTAGTGGACGAGTTTAGTCTCGTGAGGGTTTACTAGAACGATACCCACAAACATTGAAAAATTAAAATATAAATAAACTACATATAAATAAACTACATATACTAAAAATATTTACTCCTAATCCTTTCAATACAAATTAGAGACAATATTTGAACAAGTCTTATAAACTAATCAATAGCTAAAAAAATTTCACAAAAAATCATGCTTGAATGTAAATTGTTTGAGTTAAGCCAATATTAGCATAACATATCTCAATCAAAATAGTGCATGTTCAAATTTAATCTCAACTTCTCACATGGGATACTCTCTTGATTTTCACTCTTTAAAGTAGTGGTAAAGTGTTTACACTCAATCAATCTCATGAAAACACTTCTACCATATGCTTGCTTGTCCACCTATTCTCTACTAAACGATCATGCAACTTCATAAATCAAGAGGTCTTTAATCAAGGTTGTAATGGGGCCAAGGGGTTTGTAATGTGGTTGAAGAACAAAAGGATAAAGATATCACAAAGGTTCCAAAGAGTTCATAAAGTTTAGAGACATAAAAAGATTATACAAAGAAACTTCTCAAAACTCTTTACAAGTACATAGTCACCTAGGCCGGATATTCATGTTGGGCCTTTTCTTCATTCTAAACAACTTTGTAACATCTTTTTCTTTTTCCACAAATTCAAGAGATGATTCATTTTTTTTTATATAGGAATGTATTTGCCAGTATTCCATTTCTTTTTCTCTTGACTTTTCTTTTCTTTTCCCCCCACACTTATTTCTTGTTTCTAACCAAAAAAATATCCCTTGTCTTTGCAACTTGTCTCAAATCATGCTAATTCATCTTTGGAACAAAGGTAAAGATATAAGTATATTTAGGTTAGGGACAAGTTATGGTTACCAAAGAGATAGCTTATTCAATGTAGGCTCAAATTGGTTCACTAAGGGTGTGTTCTCTTGGAAATCAATAAGGGATGGTTGTTTGGCCCTGGCTAAAAATCCTAATGCCTCTATCATATTCATGTTGTCACATGCATCAATATAGTCTCAAATGGTTTAAAGCAAGTTCTAGAGAATCATGTAATCATAAGAGCACTCAAGAAAGAAATTAGATTGATTTGTATAATGCATCAATCATTTTAGGCTCAAAAACTCACAAGAATGATTATACAAGTCAGATTAAGTCTAAACATGCTTCTTTCTCAATCAACATATCATATTAACATTGGCTCATAAAAAGGTTGACATCAAGCTCAATTCTCATGAAAATCTTCTCACTAATAAATATGTTTTAGACTTATGCAATTCATATCTCATCATTGTATTAAAAAGGAACTAAAACACACTAAAAAATAATAATAATAATAAAGACTCATAAAAAAAAAAATAGTAGACAAAAATAAAAGAAATCCTAAATCATTCCCCCCACACTTAATTCTTACATTGTCCTCAATGTAAGTCTATTAACCCAAATGAAAGAATCATGTGTAAGAGAAAAGAACTAATAACATAAGAATAGGAATAACTAGACTCAAAACAAAACAAACTCATGCAACCTAAATAATCCTAAAATACTAAACAAAAATTAACAAGTAAACGTAAAAAGATTAAAATCAAACTGACAAGGTATGTCTCAAGTCTCCCTTACTCAGACCTTGTTCAGAATGAATACTTCTAAATTGCTTAAAACACAACAAACTTTTTTTTTTTTTTAAGAAGGTAAAATTTAGGAGATATTACCTGTAGAGGTTGCTAACCACTTATTATAACTGAGACACAACAATCAAAATGTTAGATAATGTCACAAAGACAAAGTGCAATCCACTCCTTGCTCGTCCATATCTCTTTTTCTTTTTCCGGGCGTTTGCGAAACAACCGTAGCAGATAAATACTCATAAGCTTGGAGCTTTTTGAGTAAATCTTCAATGGTTGTAGCAGAAATTATGGTTCTCCTTGCCTCTGAAAACATGAATCCATTATCCACAGCATTATCTAAATATGAAAGCAAATTACTAAAATAACCATTAATATTAAGCAAACCAATGGGTTTCTTATTTGTGACCAAAGATGACCAAGAAGCCACGCAAGCTATTTCTTCCAATGTACCCAGACCTCCTGGTAAAGCAATGAATGCATCGGCAGAATGGTACATGATTGTTATCCGTTCAGGGATACTCCAGACTTGTATTTCCTTACCCAAGGTAGGTCCACAAAAATCTGTGAATAGTTTTGGCACGATTCCTAGAACTGGACTTCCTCCGGCGTGTGCTGCTGTAGCGACTGCTCCCATTAAACCCGTACTACCGCCTCCATAAATCAAGTGGATCTTTTGTTGGCCAAGTATTACTCCAACTCTTATGGCTTCATCAGCGAATATGTTATTTTTCCCTGGATAAGCACCTCCAAAAACACAAATTTTTTTAATGCGTTGGGACGAAGTACTTTCCATTTTTTTTTCTTTTTTTTTTCTTTTTTTCGAGTGCCTGAAAGAGAATGAGTACATGGTGTAATATATAGAGGACTGAGTAGTGAATCAGACAAGAGTAATAATGTCGCCGAAAGTGTATCTGACCTGTCAGAAGAAAATGTTAACCTAACAAAAGATTTTTGCGTGATTTCAGGAAGAAAATCAAAAAGAGAAGAAAAAATCAACCGTAAAAGACAAATAATAAAAAAAAAAAAAAAAACGAGAATAGTTACACAAATCGAACAACACGTAAATTAAACCAAAATAAAGTTATTGCAAATCAAACCAAAAGCTGAGAAGTCATTTATTGTAGTTGTGATTGTGGCTCACATCTTCCTCTGGTTTTACGTCCAGAAACGGCTTAAACGCCTTCTATGAGTCGAGGATATGCTTCCCATCCAGTTTTCTTACAAGCTGGCAAACAGGGTCTTTTAACATCAGATTCCCAAGATGTTGCCATTCCCTTTGGAATTGCGGCCATAAATCAAGAATTTCTCTTTGTACGTCTCCACTAGGATGCGTCTCAAGAGAAAGTTGGATATTACCCAAATTCTCCTTACTCAATCCATCCTTAATGAATTCAATTTTATCATCTCGATTAGAGGACGGAATCCCAATAGAACGACATTTACCGTTACACGTCCATCGTGCACATTTGTGGCAATTTGAACTCATGCGCTTTGCTCGTCGCTTCTTTGCAAAAGTGCTTCTACCTGTACCTGGTAAATGCAAAACAGGAAGATATTCATCTTCACGTACCTTGGCTTCAATTATCCAACGTATGTCTCCAGGAATCCCTTTGTGCATAAGCATTCTTAATCTTTCAAATCGAACTTGGTAAAGCTTCAGTAAAATATTTCGAGGAAAAGGAGGAAATCGTTTCTGCAATCTTGTGAGAATATCATCCATCCTGAAAAAAAAAATAAAAGAGAAATTGAAAGAGAAATTTATATACAATATCAGTTTTGTGGGTAGCTGATGGAACCGATTTAAATAATCACGGAGTACCGTTATCCGCCATTTAACCGGGGTTAAAAAAAATAAAAATTATATTTACATCTAGTTATTTTCAAAACAAGGATCAGAAAGAAAAATAACATAAAAAAAAAAAAAAAAACTCAAAAACAAAACACTCTAAATAAAATCCTAAAATACCAAACAAATAAAAATAAAAATAAATAAATAAAAACAATAAAAGATAATAAAAGGAAAAGAAAGCAAATCTGAGTATGGCAGGTTGGTAATTTCTTCATTAATTGGACTGCCTTCCCAATTAGTACTGATTTAAGTTGTCCAACCTAACCAACACCCCTTCTTGGCTTTTTAGGCTTGTTAGGCTCATACATGAAACTTCCCAAATTTGAGCGTTTGATAGGAAGCTTTCTTTGCACAAAAGTAGATGCATTCTCCACTATAAGTATTATTCCATCATCCTTTGTAGTGCATTGCTCATTGAGGAATGGTGCATCTTTTGGTACTTGTTGAATGGCATCCACAAACAAACTGTTTAAGGTTTCCAGCATGTCTTGTTCATGTTCCTCCTCTTTGAACTTTGCAAATCTACTAGGAAAAGGTGGAGAAGAAACATTAGTAAAAAGTGGAACTTTAAACGTTACCTCAGGTGCCGAAATACTCTTATTTGTATTTGTGGCTTCATTATCCTCAAGAATATAATCCATCTCTAATTCTGTCTCATCCTCATCTTGTTCCTCATTCCTCAAGGTCACAATAGTAGTATTCTCCTTTGGGTTAATCATTGTTTGGGCAGGGAGTTCTTCAGATCTTTGTGCTACCCATCCCACCATACTACTAGTCAATTGGATCATTTGCTTTTCCAAACTCTGGATGCTTGCCCTTGTTTCCTGTTGAAATTGCAATGTATCAGTAACAAGAGAATAGACAAGATCTTCTAAAGAAGTACCTGAGTTTTGAGTCATATGTGGTGGTTGAAAAAGATCTGGTTCTTGGGACCATGATTGATTGAAGCTAGATGGATGAGTGTAATTGGCATAAGGATCTACTTCTTGGTAATTTTTCGAGTAGCCATAATTAGTATGATCCCACCATCCCTCATGGTAAGTGTTTGAGTAATGATCATACTGTTGGTCTTGGAACCATTGATGGCCTTGACATCCTCCCATGGCCAATTGTTGAACTGGGTAGGTGAGATTGGCTTGTTGATTTTCCATGTTCATGTATGCCACCAACTCTTCAAGTGTCAGATTGCTCAATTCCATCGTTTTTTTTTTTTTTTTTTTTCAAAATTTGATAAGAAAAACTTGTATGTACAAGAAAATATAACTAATTAGAACTGAAAATAAGAATAAACCAAGTAACAAATAAACTAAAGAAAACAATCCCCGGCAACGGCGCCAAAAATTTGATGCACCCAAAAGAGTGTATCTTATTTAACCTTGCACTAAAAAGATCAATTGTAAGTATAATGATTAGCAAGGGTCGAGTCCTCAGGGATTGGGTTTTAATCTATGAGTTATTAGTTTATAACTTACGTTCAAAGAAAACAATAAAAGAAAAGGGGTTTTTGAAGCCAGATTTAAACTAAAGTAAATAATAAGAATAAGATGCAAGGCGGTATAACCAGCCAATAAAAATATATATACTAAATTAGGCGGTATAACCAGCCAATAAAAATATATATACTAAATTAGGCGGTATAACCAGCCAATAAAAATAAAACAAAGTTAATATACAAATTAGGCGGTATAACCAGCCAATAAAAATAAATATACTTTTAAAAATAAGCAAACTAGAAAAGTAAGAAAACAAGTAAGTAAGAAGAATCAAATATGAAAAATATGGTTAAGGTTTCATTCTCCACCACTAGACATCATTAAGAATCAATTTCAGATCTATCAATATCAACCAACTATCAAAGTTAACAACCGTAGATAACAACAAGCTCTGTTATCCCAATCTTTCCTTAGTTTGTCGTTAGATAGAACAAGCTCTCTATTTAATCTCTAACCATTAAACAACCTAGAATAAGCTCTCTAAATTCAATTTAATGGCAGCTTTATGATGAGAAAGATAGGTTGATCTAAGCAACAAACACATAAGCTCGGATTGTTCAACTTAGGTTATATTCCACTTTGCAATTATTGAAAACTTGACCATAATCATTAATCACAAATTGCCACTTATGAATAGAAAATCAAGACAATTACACGGATCAAGACTCCTAAACTAGCAATAGATAATTATCAAGATCTATCTAGTTGTACACCTAAATAAATCAAGACAACATCATGAACAATTCTTGTAGAAGAACATAAGCAACTTTGATAGAAAATTAATGATAGATAGAATCTGAAAATCAATCACAAAACATGTCTAGGGCTTTGAAATCACCCTTAACCAAATAGAAGTTTAGCCTAGCATAGGCATTGTAAACATAAACATAAAATTAAAGAGAATCTAAGAAGGAAATAAAAGAAAGAAAGAAGAAGAAGAAAATAAAGAAAAAGAAAACTAGAGAAAAGAAAGAAGAAGAAAACTTAGAGAATTTTATTACAATGGCTAATATCCTACCAATGTACAATATGATCCTCTACAATCATCCAAGGCCCTCTATTTATACACATTTTGGAGGGCTAAATGACAAGAGACAAGCTTTACAAATTTCAAAGGTAGGTATAATAGGTGGGTGCATTTTTCTAACAATTTTCGTCATATTGTATGACAATTTTGATCAGCCAACTTGATGGTCGATTTCGTCAATGTTGGAGGCCTGATCTGATCACATGGTCTTCTAGAAAAAGGTTCCCCTATCAGTTACGGATCCATAGCCGTTGGAATCAGCTCATGTTCTGATGTGGATAAGCAGATATGGGCAAAATACGAAAACATGTCAGCACAGACGTCATTGCACATCAGCCAACTTGATGGTCGATTTCGTCAATATTAGAGGCCTGATCTGATCACATGGTCTTCTAGAAAAAGGTTCCCCTATCAGTTACGGATCCATAGCCATTGGAATCAGCTCATTTTCTGATGTGAATAAGCAGATATGGGCAAAATACGAAAACAGTTCAGCACAGACGTCATTGCACATCAGCCAACTTGATGGTCGATTTCGCTAGGGAAAACGACTCCGTTTCAAGAAGTATAAAACATGAAAAAGATAGATATGCCTCTTAGCTTTGCACGGCTACAAATTTCAGCCTTATTGCTTCAGTGAAACTCCAGATATAGCTGATATGGCAAAATGTGTCGGAACTGGAACTGAACTGGATTTGCCCTTAATTCTAGTAATCTGAAATCACTCAAAGAAACTTGTGAAAAACACCAAATTACATAAAAATATAAAAGATCATAAACACAATTAGACTAAACAATAATAACTCGTATTTGACACAAAACAATAATAAAACATAACTAAAAACTATATAATTATACGAGTTATCACATGGTTAGGAGAGAGGCTATGCCCATTTTTACCTACCATGAAGCTCACCTTAATTTTGCTGTTTAGCATGGTTTATTTTTTGATTTATTGAGATGGAAAGGCTTCATGATCTTGGCAAGACCAAGTGATTACGGTTAGGTGAGAGGCTATGCCCATTTGATACCAACCATAGAGCTTAACTTTCCTTGTTTTATTTACTAGTTTTGCTTGTTATTTGTTTTGCATGTCTATGTTAAATTTTTTATATGTTCTTTATATTATTTTCTATGCTATATTTACTTATATATTTCTATTCCATGCTTAATAACCTTCCCTTGCATATTCGGCCATTGTGTTCATATGCTCATGTTGTGCATTTTTTTCCATGTATCATGTCTTATGTTATAAACATGTTTGCATTTTTCATATATTGTTGTATGGTCATTCGGTTACTCCATTTTAATATGCCTTGCATGTGCATTTTCATTTTGCTTCTTGACTTGTTTGCATTTCCATGCCATGAACTTGTACATTTTGATTTTAGTATGCCATGTGCTTATGAAAATGCTATGATAAAATGCCATCATTTCGTTACATGGCCATTCGGCTACTCCATATTGATATGCCTTGCATGTGTATTTTCACTTTGCTTCTTGACTTGTTTGCATCTCCATGCCATGAGTACCTGCTCACAGGCCGGGCAGCCCGCCCAGCCCGGCCCGTATCAGGTCGGGCCTGGGCAGGATATTTTGTGTTCCGGGGAGGCCCGGCCCGGAACAGTGATTTTTATTATAATAATATTATTTTATTTAATTTTAATTATAAAAAAATAAAAAATAAATAAATAATTATTTTTTTATTCCAGTGAACAGTGTTTCGGGCCTAAACGGGCGGGCTGGGCCGGGCCTGGGCAGAGAAAATAAAAAAAAACCGGGCCGCGGCCCGGCCCGGCCCATGAGCAGCTCTAGCCATGAGCTTGTGCATTTTGATTTTAGTATGTCTTATGCTTATGAAAATGTCATGACATTATGCATCTTAATATGATTTGTCATGTACTTGTGTCATTTACTAGATAGGATTGCATTAGAGCATCATATAGCTACATTTGGCCTCTTCATGCATCCCTTGCCTTATCATGCATTTGCATTTTGTTTAGGTAACATGCTTTGCATTATCATATCTTGAAATTGTGTATTAACTGCTGTTTGTTCCAGCATTAACATTAGTTTCATTGGTCATTGTATGTTCATAGTATTGTTATGCATGTTCATTACATTTTAGGTCTAGGCCATGTTGATATCGCCATGCATATTGGGTCTTAAATCACATTGGTATTATCATGCATTACTATGCTATTTGGGTCTTAGGTTACATTAGCATTTTCATGCATATTCATAACTTATTAGGTCCAAGTCACATTTACATTATCAAGCATTGTATGCATATTGAGTTAGGATAGCATTTATTGCCATGCAAATTCATGATAGGCATTTAGGTTGTCTTGAATTGTCATGCATTTCCTTTGCCATTTAGACCTTTAGACCATGCATTTCATACATTTCATTTGCTGTATGTTCATGCATTCCATGTCACTGCCACTTGATTTGTGACTTAGGCCAATTAATGGCTCAAAGTCATGCTCTCTTGAGCATACTTGTGAAAAATTAAGGAATTGTCAAATTGATTATTCTACCTTTGTGATTTTTTTTTTACTTAGCCAATTTTTGTCCAAGGTTTTTTAATGTTTACCTACTGTCCTTAGGTCTTTAGGATGATCTCCAACAACTTTTACTTTGATTTTTGAATGACTTTATCAAAGGCAAAAAATGTGTTTTGACAAAACAGTTTTTTTCACCCAGTACTCGAACATATTTTATTGTTTTGGGCTACCATATTTAATCAAAAAATTAAGCCAATTTTTTATCATGTATTTTTACATGTTATGAGTCTCCAGTATTTTGTTTAGATTTTTTTGAATTTTTAAAAATAGGCTAAAAAATCATGTGGCAAAACCAGACAGTAGAGACAGATTTGAAATCAAAAGAGGAATAATGGTTGAATTTGGCTAAGGCATTTAGAGGGGGTTGGTTAGAAACTGTAGCTACTGTCTTTGGGTAGTTTCTAAGCCTTCTTAAACTTTTAAAATGATTTTATATATCTCGGGTTAAGGGTGGTTAAGTCCGGGATTTTAAACATAGAAAATTAGAGCCATTTTAAAAGGGTTTGGTAAGGGTTTTAATTTTTATTCAAGTTTTTCCTCAAAATTGTTTTCAAACAATCAAAATTTTTTGTGTTTTTTTAGAAAATCTAATTTGACATATTTTCCTAAGGTAGTCGGATATCTTTTTAGATATACGGATTTCTTTAAGGAAGAAATACATTTTCATGCATTGCATTTTCCATGTTCATGCATTTTATTTAAATGTGTGGTTTTTGCTATGATATTTTCCATGGTATTATTATTATTTTGATTCACATTTTATGATCTTATATTGTTTGCCATATGATTTTGAATGTTTCATGATATCCCATATTTTTTTTTATTTAGTCATTTATTTTTGTCTCATTATTTAGCATATACTATGCTCATGCATTTTTATTTTATTTTCATACAAATTTTATGATAGTATTATTTTATGTTTTATGACATTTCATCATATTCCATGTCATCTAGGTTTAATTATTCAGAATATGTCATGTCATTTAAAATATGCCATATCATTTAGAATTGTCATGTCATTTAAATCATTTTATCTCATTTAGAATATACCATGACATTTAGGATTTTTCATTTTTACCTAGAATATACAATGTCATATCATTTAGGTAGCATTATATTATCTAGACTTTGCCATGTCATTTTATTTATGTCATACATGTTCATGTTCATATTTTTAAATGTTTTGAAAAAAGATAATGATTTTCAATAGAAATAAAGATATTCCCGAGTTAAAATAATTCATGAGTTCTCTACTGGGTTTGCTGGAGGGAATATCATCAATTATCATTAATAAAGGAATATCTTTCCTTCAAAAAACGAGAATGATTCGGAAAGCTTTTCAAATGAATAAAAATTTCTATATTTTGCCGATTTTATCGGGGAATATAGGAAAATTTTGAATTAATAAATTTCGAATCATTTTCAATTAAAAATGGAAATATTTTTCTTTAAATTGGGAATTAACTTGAAATACTAAATTAAAACTGACTTTTTTACCGAGACTTGAAATAACACACGATTAATAAGGTACCGTTTTATACGGGCGTTGTGGGGGTGCTAATCTTTCCCCGCACGTAACCGACTCCCGAACCCGCTTCTTTGATTTCTCTCGTTTATAACGCAGACTTGAAAGTGGTTTTAAAAATGTTTTAATTAATTTTAAAATGTTTTATAAAATCGATTTTAATAGGTGGCCGATCACACATAGCTAAAAAAGATTGGTGGAGACTCCATGTCTCTTTACGAGGCCGTTTTTATACCCTCGACTGTTTATTTTATTTCTAGAGGAATTAAGTCGTCTTTTCCTCTATTTCTGTTTCTCTCCTCACTCGAACGGGTTCCCACGATCGGGATCATGTATCGACACTAACTATTCAAGAGAAGTAAATAACTTTTTTCCCCTAGATTTTTGACATTTCAGTTTTTGCTTTTGGTTTCATAATCTACAATCATTACCCATCTTCTAACTATCAATATTTTTTTTTTCTTTTTTTTTTTTCTTACTATGATAGTTCGGTTGATTGTGGCGTCTTTGTAATGAAGTATGCCGATTGCCTTACACTTGGTGATTATTGTCCTTTTACGCAAAATGACATGGTTCATTTTCGACATCGTACCTTACTTGACATTGTTAACGGAAGTATTTGTTCAGATTCGGAGGAACTCAGAAGAATATTCAGTCAATAGTTAGCCAGAAGCTTAGCTAGGAAGTCTGGTAAGTAAGGTGTTGAAAAAACTTCTTTGAGGTCTAAGCAAACTTTTTATTATATGGGACTGTGTTTGATTGTTGTTTTTCACTATTTGATTTTCTGCTTTCGGAAATAAAAAGGAAAAAAAAGTTCATTTCATGTTAAAGTAAATATTTGTGATGAATTAAAACAAAATTCAAGACTTTATTGTTATATGAAATAATTGTATTTCAATTGATATTTTATTTTAACAACTTAATTACTCATATTAGTCAAATATGGTTGAGCTCTTTGTTATTTGCTTCTACTTTTCATATTGGGATTTTGCCTGTGTTATGACACAGAACTTTGCAAGCAATGCTTTTTTATAAATATGTCAATATATTAAGAGCTTAATATTCAAGGTGCTAAAATCAAGAGACTATTTTGTTGCCATTTCTCCTAAAAGCCATGCACCAAGCATATATATATATATATATATATATATATATATATATATATATATATATATATATATATATATATATATATAAGAAGGGATCCACTTGTATTATTGTAAACTAAATTAGTTTTACATACTTGCATAATTTTTTATATGATTTATATTTTAAGAAATTGATCGTTGGATTTAATAATATAATTGTACTTCTCGTGCATGTAAAATTTCAAATCGATTCGATATCTCTATCATATCAATCGAGAATATTGTCATTTTCAATATATATATATATATATATATATTTAATGGTTGAATTAAGTTTTTTACATCGAACAAATAAGCAATGTTAATAAAAGGGAGAAGGTTGAACTGGTGGGAGTTTCAATTCTCGATTTAATCGGTCCAATCAATTCAACTTATTAATCCGATTAAAAATGTGTTTTTACTGTTGACAATTCAATTTTGACATTAAATATGTATTAAATGCAATAAAAATGTAATAAAAATATTTGTTTGGCTCAATGTTAAAAGTAATTAATGAATTTGTAAGAGGTAAAGTGTTAAAGCCCCAATACTAACGAATTTTTTTGAAAGATTTAATATTAAATTAAATAACCAAAATCGGTTTAATCACTGAAATTTTTGAAAGATTTAAATTAAATTAAATAATCAAAACTGGTTTAATCACGATTTAGATTGAAAAAATCCGATTTGACTGGATAGTTGATCGATCCAATCTGATTATGATAACATTGAGAATAGGTAAGTAATTTTTTTTTTTTTTTTTTGGAGATACTTTTATTGATACCGTCGTGTGTGCAATAAGTTGAACTGGGTATTCAAACAGAAAAATTCTTGGACTCGTTGGGTTAAAGCATGCTTCACATTGACACAATTGGTCAATGTAAACTTCTTGTTGAAAATATAGATTGTAATTAATTAAGCTAATTAAACATTGGTTGGCTGTTAAAATAAAAAAAGTTTAGCTTCTGCTACTTAGTTTCTAATTTGATCAATTAATCTTTTAGCCCATCCGACTTAACAATATCTTTTGTCCCATCTATTTAAGCTTCAATTTAAAGAGTTAAAAATTAGCTAAAAAAGTACTCCACTCATTTGTTAAGAAGCTTCTTCAAGTAATCTTTGATATCCAGCCTAAATAAATAAATAACAATTGTAATCTTTGAAACTTGGAAGACTTCCCACTTTTGTTCAAACATATTTATCTTTAGCATTGTTAAGACCTTAGCATCTACCGTTTTTAATACTTCAAAGACAAGTACCTCCAATTTTCAAAGATGGCTTATCTAAGTTCTGACCTTGAAATAAAAATATTCCTTTGTACTAAGTAAGTAGAGGTGTTTATTGGCCGAATCAAACCCGAATAGTAAAAAAAAAAATGATTGTCTAGACTTGATCTGGTCCGACTCGAAAACTCATTTTAATGTTTGAAATATATTAAAAAATATATTTTAATATTAATATATTTTTATAATTAAATTTAAATAATAAATATTTTTATTAATTAATAATTCGGATCGTACTGATTTGATCCAGATTACAAAAATTTCATCTCAAACTCGATCCATGGACAAATCTATATAAGTAAGTAGTCGGTACAAAATTAATCAATAGTTCATGCATATTAAATAATATTGGCTAGCTAATTGGTTAATGTTGCTTAATTCTTTGTTCAATCTGCGTCTTAAGACATGTCTTTGGCTAACTTGTCCTTATCGATGAGTTTTCGTAGCCGTCCCAAGGGTTTCACTTTGTTCACAACCTGACCAATTATGCTCTATTTCTTAATTAATCTTATAGTTTAAGAGAACACCTAATTCTCTTGATTAAGAAATTAATGAAAATTATACCATGATGACTAAGTCCATCTTTTTTTTAGTACAACAAAGTTTAGGTAAAGGGAGGCTATCTGAGTTCATGATCAAGGCATGTCATAAGTCTTACATTGATACTTACAGATAAACCTGCTCAAGGACCGAGCAGGGGTAAGGATTTTTATAATTCGGGCCAATTCGAATTACTAATCATTATATAAAAAAGATTTTTTATTTAAATTTAATTATAAAATATATAAAAATATTAATATAAAAATAAAAATAATTTTTTAATAATTTATGAACAGTAAAACGAATCGGTCCGGACCGGCCCGAAACAGGTTTGGACAAGGAAAAAAAATTTCGAGCAACGACCCGATCCATGAGCAGGTCTACTTACGTACATATCACCCACCAAGTGGGACTACTAATGAGATTTGAATTTTAGTACTTGTTAAGACGTTAATAATTATTGAACCAACTGAATCAACTCACGTTAACAACTAAGTCCATCTGTCTAAACTCTAAACCAACTTCGCTTTAATTATCTCAAGTTTTATTAGGTCATCACATTTCTAGACCAAACTCAGCTCGTGAACTAAGTTAATTTCAACATGGATTCCAAATAAATTCTAATAGGTCTTAATGATTAGGTGAACCTGTTAGGTCTTTCTTGTACTCAATATATATCCATTTTTATTTTTCTAGATGTGTTATAACAATCTTGAGATAATTATAAATTTAGTCCTAAAACATACACATTTTTTTTCATATCAGTCCTAAAACTTTTACTTATAAATATTTAGTCCTAAAAGTTATCAATGTGTTAAAAGAGAGTCTTTTAGTCGCTTTTCGAACAGAAACGCTAATTGAAAGTTTATATAAAAAATTTATGTGGCATATAATAAATCACATGTAAAGCTTACATAACCTTTCATTAATTTGTAAAATATTAGAAAAATTATTTGTCAAAAAAAAAAAGTTCCAAAAAAAGATAAAAAAAAACTCTACTTCATTTCATTAAAGACTGTTGGTTTAGTGAAAAAGAGAGAAAAACTGTTACTTTAATGAGAGAAGAGAAAAGTAAAAAAAAAATAAAGTAGTGACTTTTTAATCTTTATAAGGAGGTTTTTTTTTTTTTTTAAATAATTTTTTAATATTTTATAAATTATTGAAATGACATCCACATGTGTTCATTATATGTCAGCTAAGCTTTCTGTTAGTATTTCCATGTAAATAATGATTGAAAGACTAATTTTTTAACATATTAATAATTTTTAGGACTGAATGTTTACATCTAAAAATTTTAGGACTAAAATTATAATTATCTCTAACAATCTTTCTCCATTGTAGTACTTCATGGGATCATGAAATTTTAACATTTTGTCAACAGATGTGTGATTTGTTAATAAAATATTGAGTTTTTAATTTTAATGATAAGATTTAATCTCTAATAATTAAATTTGATAATTTTAAACACGATATAAAACACGATAAGAAAACAGCAAGTTCAATAAATACGAAAATAGTGTAATAAATATGGCACGACATGTGTAATATATATATATATATTATATTCATGTTTAGGATTTTTGACACATTTAATAATTTGTATTATGTTTATATCTTTACAGGACTGACACAAAAAAAAAAATACAAAACACAACATGTATATATAAATTGCCAAATCAACAAACAACTGCAAAGACCAAAAGAAATAGAATAAAATGTATAGTAGTCCAAACCTTTTAACAGGTTTCATTTTCATCCCGAATCTCTGAATGGTTTCATTTAAATTCCAAACCTTTATAATGGCAACATTTTTTTGAGAAAATAATGGCAACAATTTAGCTCTTCTTATATTTGTCCATGGGTCGGACCGGATCTTGACCCGAATTTTTTTTATTTTCCTTATCCAAATTCGGGTCGTACGGCTGGGCCTGGGTTAGCTTGAAAGTCCATATCACTATTCAAAAAAATTATTTTTATGTTAATATTTAAATATTTTTATAATTAAATTTAAATAATTGTTTTTTTATATAAATGAACAATAATTCGAACGGACCGGGCCGGATTGAAAAAATTCTTGCCCAGACCCGACCCTTAGATAGGTCACTTCTTTCCTTGTATAGTTCGATTCAAATGAACGAAAAATGTTTATGTGGACAACCATCGTTTTGACATCTGGATATTTCTATTTATGAAACAGAGTTATTTAACAATAAGATATTATTAGAAAAAATTAAAAAAAGATTTCGGTTAAACAATTAAAAAGTTAGAGATCAAAATGAAAATTCATTGAAATTAAGGGACTAATTGTTAAGCATTTTACTCTCAAGTGAGAAGGTTCCTTTATATATATAGTTTAGTATTAGCAAGATTAACAATAATAAAATAAGAGAAAAGTTCTTTTGAAGCTTTTACTTTTAGGTTGAAGAATAAGAATGAATAAGTTGCTTGATCTAAGCTCCAAGGTGGGTATTGGTTAAACTAGAGAAAAAGAGTTGAGACTTGAATTGACGTATCTAAAATCACATGTAACATCTTTCATAATCCACCAATTAAATGAAGTAGGTTAGAACTTAACAATAAATATGATATATATATAAAAGAAATTATCTTATTTATCGTCAATGAATTTTTTAAATTTTATAATCGGGTTAATAGGGTGACACATACTTTCTATAATTACTAAAAAAAAATTTTAAAAAAAAAATGAGACATGACAAATTCTTAACACAACTTATAATGAAAAAAAAAAAAAAAATCTATCGCCAATGTATCAAAAACGAAATATATATATATATATAAAGGTACCTTGAACTCATCCATGGAAAGCATAAATCATATTTAGTAATTGTCAAAATGATGTACTTATCTTATAATTATAAACATCAAGAAAGAAACAAAAGACAATTAGTCTACTAAGTATATGTAGGTATGAATCTTGTGTTAAAATGGATATTTAACTTGATCTTGAAATACTGTAACTTGGTGTGGACCATGCCTGTTTTCTGATTTAAACAATATCTTTAAATGTAACATCTACTTCAATCAGACTATACATATACAAGAAAAGAAAAGCATGAAATATGACTCTTAGTCAATTAATTAATTAAAGAGTGTATAAATTAGGTGAGAGGGATTATTACAAGAAGAAAAAAAAAAAGAGTTGCTCAAGTTATACAGGTGCTGATAAACTAACAATGTGGAAATCTATATCTATAATTATATTTACTATTAAAGTTGTTCCTAAATGGGGACTACTCAATTGATGGCCAATTTGAAGGCCATCAAATATTTCCAGGTGGCCTTTTTTTTGGTGGAGAAAGAAAGGAAAGAAAAGGTAAAGAAAGAAAAGAAAAGAGAGAAAGAAAGGGAAGAAAGAAAGAGAAAGAGAAAGAGAAAGAAAGGAAAGGAAAGGAAAGAGAAAAAAATAAGAGGAAGAAATAAATAATAAAAGTAATTATTTGAAAAAATTTTAGTATATTTTAAAAAAAAAAATTGTAAGTGATATGTTTTTTTTTTTATATAATTCTTATTAACTTTGATTATGTAAGTAAATAAATAATAATTTTATTAAAAATAATGAATAAATAGAAAATTCATATCAACAATAATATAATTAATATGAATAAAAACATACTAAATTCAATTAATATTAATTATTAGTATATGAATATTATGAACATTATTTTAAATCTAAGTGATATTTTAAAAAAAATATTTTTATTAACTTTGATTATGTAAGTAAGTAAAATAATAATTTTATTAAAAATAATGAATAAATAAAAATTCATATCAACAGTAATATAATTAATATGAATAAAAATAAAATAAAATATTAATTAATTATTAGTATATGAATATTATGAACATTATTTTAAATTGTTAGTGATATTTATAAAAAAAAAAAACATTCATATTATATTTGATTATGTAAGTAAATAGAATAATAATTTTATTAAAAAAATGAATAAATAAAAAATCATATAAACAATAATATAATTAATATAAATAAAATAAATATATTCAATTAATATTAATTAATAGTATATGAATATTATGAATGATATGTATAATGTTACAAATATATATATTTTTTGATACATTACAATGTTACAAATATAATATACTTACATATAGTCATTGAAAAAAATATGAACAGAGTATGATACGAATGAATAATTTGACATAAACATTAATATATTTTTTGAGAATAAGAATATCAATATACACACATTAGTTATTAATAAATTTTAAATATTTTTAAAAATAAAAATATATCAATTATTCCTACAAGTATGTTCATGATATTAATTATATAGTTTATGAATAATCACTTTAAATATATTTTATTTTTAATTTTACTTTATAATTAAAATTATCATTATTAATAGAATATTATCATTATGAACCACTTAATGTAATGGCTTTTACTTTTGAAGTTTTGCATGTGAAAAAAAAATATGAACCATTAAATGTAATGGCTTTCACTTGTAGGTTGAAGAATAAGAATGAACAAGTTGCTTGATCTAAGCTCTAAGGGGGGTATTGGTTAAACTAGAGAGAAAGAGTGAGACTTGAATTGACACAACTAAAATCACATGTAACATCTTTCATAATCCGCCAATTAAAGTAGGTTAGAACTTCACAATAAATATGATATATATAATTATCTCATTTATCCTCAATGAAATTTTTAGATTTCACAAGCGAGTTAATAGGATGACACTTACTTTCTAGAATTATTAAAAAAAAATTAAAATCTAATTAAAATAAAGTAAGACATATGACAAATTCTTAGCACCGCTTATAATGAAATTAAAAAATTTCATTGCCAATGTATTAAAAACGAATTATATATATATATATATATATAAAGGTACCTTGAATTCATCCATGGAAAGCATAAATCATAGTTAGTAATTGTCAAAAATGATGTACTTATCTTATAATTATTAACATTAAGAAAGAAACAAAAGACAATTAGTACTCTACTAAGTATATGTAGGTATGAATCTTGTGTTAAAATGGATACATAATTTGATCTTGAAATATTGCAACTTGATGTGGACCACGTATTTTTAATTTGCTGATTTAAACAATATCTTTGAATGTAACATCTACTTCAATCAGAGTACTATACATACAAGAAAAGAAAAGCATGAAATATGACTCTTAATCAAATAATTATTTAATTAAAGAGTGTATATATTAGGTGAGATGCATTATTACAAGAAAAAAAAAAAAGACTTTGATGAACTAACAATGTGAAAATAGCTTTAAAAGAGACCATATACTTCAATGATTGCATCCATTCCATTCATATAACTTTCATCCCATGCATATTTGGAAGCATAACACCATTTCAGATGTATTTGCAACATTCTTTTTAATACTTCCATTATATAAATATATATAATTTAATTGGGATATTCTTTTTGTTCAGGTAAATCCAAGAACTGGTTTTGGCTTGGGACCACATTAGCTTAGATGATGTTAATAGTTTGAAGTTAGGGAAGAAGGATATATATATATATATATATATATATATATATATATATATATATATATATATATAGGAATGATCTATTTATATTAGTGTAAAATTAATTTAGTTATTACATACTTTCGTAATTTTTTACACGATTTATATTTGTTTAATCCGATCGTCGTATTTCATGCTCTATTCATTAGATCGTGCACGTCAAATTTTGAGTAAATTAAAAATGTCTAACTATTTGTTTGATATAAAAAAAATTCAACCGTTAAATATATATAAAAAAGATGGTATTCTCGATCGACATGATATAGATATCGGATTGATTCAAAACTTTACGTGCACGTCGAGTGCGATTATATTGCTGAATCGTCGAGTGCGATTATATTGCTGAATCTAACGATCGGTTTCTTAAAATATGAATTGTAGACGAAATTATGAAAATGTGTAAAACTAATTAGTTTTACACCAGTGTAAATGGATCCCTCCTTATATATATATATATATGGATCCGCTTAACGGGTGCTTATAAGTAAACCTGCTCATGGACCGAGCAGGGTCGCGGCTCGAATTTTTTTTCTTCCTTACCCAGGCCCGACCCGCTAGCCCTATTCACTATTCAAAATAATAATAAAAAATTAAAAAATTATTTTTATATTAATATTTATAATTAAATTTTAAAAAAATAATTTTTAATAGATGAACAGTGATTCAAGTCGGGCCGACCCGAATCATAAAACTGCTGCTTAAGCCCAACCCAATATAGGCCAGGCCGGACGAGCCACCCCGCATGAGCAGGTCTACTTATATGCGCCATTTAAAAATTATTTTATTATCATTTTAAATTGTTTTTACATTTAATACATTATATTTACTGAATTTTAAAAAATAATAATACATTAATTACACATTTCTTTTTATACAAATACCACTTTAACCGGTATCAATACACATTGTTAATATATATATATATATATTTATATTTATATATATATATATATATTTATATTTATATATATATATGGAACAATAGATTCTTCTCCGGCTTCTTAGACTCAATCATAGATGTTTAAATAAAATATTGATTATGCATCTTATTGATCCAAGTTAATTTTCTTTTACTCAAAAAATTTGATTTCAATTGCTTCACCTATTATAAAAAATTAATAAAATATAAATTGTATTATAAACTAGGGTGTTATTGAGAAAGTACCAAATTTAAAGTAAAGTAAAAATTGATTAGGCATATCAAATTATATATAAATAGTATATACTTAAGCAAGTCCGGACAATTCTAAAAAGTTTATATCTTCCTTTTTTTTTGTCATTTTTATGATTTGTTAAGATATTTGATTCAAATTTTAATGGGATCGGTTTGGATTCCGGTAAAATATTGGTTGAAAAATCATTTGATAATTAAGTTTATTTAAAGGATAAATATACTTAATGGGTAAGAATTCTTAATGAATAGGAATTTTTGATGATGAAATAACGGGATCTATAAATATGGAGTAGGTCTTAACGTTTAAAATTATGAGAGAGATGTAATCTCTATGTGATCTTTAGGTGAGATATGAGTTCGTTGCAAGGATTTCACATAGTTGTAGGGGTGTGAGGAACAGTTTGGAAAAACATTAGGTTAATGGGATAAAATATATTCCATGAGTTTAAACACTAGTGAGCATGGGAACTAGGTTTGTTTTGGGCTCAGGTTTAGTGTTTGTTTTTGAGTATTTTGTACTCTCGGTAATATTTATGTTAATTGTAGATTTTTCTCTCTCGTTCGAGGATGCAAGCAATTAGGGCTGAACCATGTTAAATATGAGTTTTTATACGTGAGGAATACATTTTTACTTGAAAATCCCAATAAATGATATTTTCGAGAATTATCATGATGTGATTATGAAGCATGATGCAAAGATGATGGTTCCTTTTTGGGGGAATTTGTTGATGCGGGTTCTGTTCGTGAGATTAGAGACATAGAGACATGTAAAAGGAGATTTGATGCAACAAGCTATTATTTGCAAGTGGAGTAATTCTTAAATTGAACTAGTGGTGCTCTAATGAAAATTTGGATTTGGGTGAGAATTAGTGTTGTTGAAAATCTGAAGTTTGCAAGTGCAGATCTTGGGTTGATGGAAATGAAACACATCGAATGCCTTAGATGAGTGGTACACAACTTTTTGGATAGTATGAAAAGTCCTAAAAATATATGGAGTATTATTTGATTTCTTTAAGAAAATCACACATGACAAGGATCCTGACGAAAAGAAGGCGATTTTGTCTATAGGAGATTGGTAGAGAAAACAAAAATTTTAATAGATAGTGAGAGACAATTCCTGCTAAGGGAGGTTAACAAGGGTGAAGTTGATTTCTTTGCACATGGGAATTGGTCGTGTCGTGTGAATCAGGTGGAGTCCGGACTGATTCGATTATGTGTAGTCAAGATTTATTGAAAGCCAATGTTTTTTTTTTCTTTTTGTATTATTTGTGTCAAGTTGGAGATTTATTAGATCTTTGACTCAAATTCTAAGTGGAAATCAGTTTGGGTTTTGGTGGAATTTTATTGGTGATTAAATTTATTTAAGAATAAAAATACTTAATGGGTAAAAGATCTTAGTGAACAAGAATTTTTGGTGATTAAATAACTGGGCTTTATAAATATGGGTAGGTCTTAGCGTTTAGAATTACGAGAGAGATGTAATCTTTATGTGATCTCTGTATCAGAGATGTGTTTTTTTGTGAGGGCTTTAGAGAGTTGTAAGAATATGAGGAAGAGTTGGCAAAAACACCAGATTAATGGGATAAAAGGTATTTCATGAATTTAAACACCAGTGACCATGAGAAACTAAGATTGTTTCGAAGCTCGACTTGACGCGCGGTTTAGGATTTCGAACGATTGATTTGTTGGGTATAATTTCTATTATTTTAAACTTTAATCTATTTATTTTATGCATATTTAAAAATATATTATATTTAGATGCTTAAAAAAATATAAATATATTGTGGACATTGGAAATGGTTTCAATTATTGTTGAACAAGATAAATTTTAAAAATCAATATAAATTTTGGATCCTGCCTAGTCATTGGAGGAATTCTGAAAATTATATTTTCACAAAAAAAAAAATTAATTTTAAGAATTATTAAGAGAATTCCCAAGTAGAGGGACTATTTTCTAATTTTTGCCTAATCGTTGGGGAATTTATGGAATTGTCCCGACATTAAGAATTCTCGTAATCTCTCAAACCAATAAAAATCAATCAAAACGTTTATCTTTTTTATATCGTTTTTTATTTTTCATTTGTTCTTGATCATCCTACATCGTTGGTCAGTTGGTTTCAATATATATATATATATATATATATATATATATATATATATATTTTAAGATTTGAATAAAATGTGGTATCTTGAGTAAAGGTAATTATTGAACTCTACCTAGTCGTTGGAGAGTGTTTAATAATTGTCATTTACGAAAGAATATCATTTAGATCTTTTTAATGAAATATTATGGGATCAACACGACGAAAGAGATTATTCAGAAATTTCGCCTAATTGTTGGGGAATTCGAGAAAATATTCAAACGTTGAAAATCCTCATTTTATTCTGAAATTAGAAAATTCCACAAAAACTTTTATGGGAATTATGTTTAAATACAAAATCAAGATTGCTTTACCAAATTTAGGGATAACATATGATTAGGTGGTCTTGTTTTCAAACGGACGTTGTGGGGGGTGCTAATCATTCCCCATACGTAATCATACTTCCGAACTTAGTTCTGGTAATATAGATTAGGACCTATCCTTTTTGAGAACCTTCGTCGAGCTTAGGATTTCATTAAAAGGGATAGATTCATATAGGTGGCCAATCACACCTAGAGCAAAAAAAAAAATATATTGGTGGCGACTCCACAATTAGTGTCTGGCTATTGAATTCGGATTGGCACGTTATGACAGAAGATATTTAGATGGAATATGAATGAAAGATTGAAATATCTCACCAAGATCTGGAGATGTATACCAAAAGAGCTTATCGAATGCACCATCGACCTCAGAGGACTCAATCGAGTGGGAGAAAAATGAAAAAGAAAAAATATAGTGGGTAAGCAAAAAACAAAAACAATGAAGACCAAAGTCGAAATTTCTTACAAGAAAACGCAGTAGCCTAGTAGGGGAGAGAGACTCTCTAGCCCTGCTCCTTGTTAAATATAGTTGAAAATAAAGTGGACAATGCAAACCAAGAACGAACGTTCAATCCAAGCGAGAGTTTCGGGTTTGGTGAGCGGCCAATACGTGTCGCATCGACTCCCAAAGTGTGGAAAATCGCCATCAATCGTGTAAGCACCTGCGACGATAGGAACAATCAGCACACTTCCCTTAACAGGTTCTTGTAGGTGTTTGGATCGAATGACTAGGATGGTATCAATCTAGACTCCAGTTTCAAAGGTATAGATTTATAGTCGATAATGTACCCTTGAATAGTTCTTTGGTATTTACCTTTAGGAACCTAACAATATCAAGATCGTGTCTGCTTTCTGTTGGGATTCGGCTCATGCTCAAATAGAGATAATGTATAATTTAATCAACAGTTAAATTTACGATGCAGCGGAATTAAATAAAAATAGACACTGAATCCCTCCATGAATCTGCCTATGAATTCAAAACAATCAGGCTGTCCAAAACAGATAACAATCAAAATCTCATACCTCTATAATGGAGATTGCCGAAACCACATGACAGATTCTTGATGTTCTTGTTCTTGCACACAAAGCTCGCTTGTCGAAAACCAAAGTCGTCCAATTGTCCGACCTCTAATAGTAATCCACACAGGTGATCTGAAAGCCTTCACAAGGTTGAGATTATGTTTTGCCAAGACGATGCTAGCAGTCTAGGTTGTGAGAAACCTTCCTCCTTTATCTTAATTAGTCTAAAGAAAACGAAAGAATCGTATTCTCACTTCTCTATAGGTGTTCGGCCGATTCTCACTTTTAGGGGAGAGAGGCGCCAGTTCTAATTCTCTTAGGCGGGAGGCAGCAACAACATTAGCTTATTTATAAGTAGGTTTAGTGTATGTCAACTATTGGACTAACTGCATTAAAGCCCTTATTAATTTCATTAATCACCTTTGTGTGTGACCTATCAAGCCCTTAACATGTTGGCAATAAATATAATAAATTCAATTAAGAATTTCCTCTTTATATTTATAGATCATGAGCGACATCTAGCAATGCATCATGACCACCCAAATGCCAAGAGAGTCATCATGCTTCGACTAGCTTTCATGGACAATATGTCTGTGTAATTCAATCTCTTCATCAAATATCCCGGGATAGGAAAGAGCATGGTTCAGTGTCTACTCTTAACCCATTCCATATTTGATCTACAGCTTTAATATTAACTCCTTATGTATTGCCTTGGCCAAGGACTTCCATAAGTTAATATAAGCCAAATACATGTGAGATATGTCCCCTTAATCACTTGGGGTGATGAATCCCCTCTGGACCACTCATTCATCTTCGTATGCTTCTTGTCATACCTAATAACACCCTACCATAAGCATCCTCGTGATTGGGGCCCGTTTGTGATGAAATCTAAGTATGACAGTTCACATACAAGATGACCTAGTGTCATAAGTCAAAGAATTATTTACACTATTGACACATGAGAGTATTTACCTTAGAGACTTGAGTGAAATACCAAATGGAACTCTCAATGCGGGTCATGTTCAGTGAACTTGTTCAACTAACAAGCACCCATATGTTATCCCCAAGTATCTCTATACTTTCAACCTATGAGACCGGTTGCATGCATCAAGTGCATGAAGGCTTAACATATGCCAGTCTTTGAGCATTGTCAATGCCTTGTCTTGACAATACGATAACCAGGAATAGTTTAGAAATACGATATTGATGCATAAGGATCCTCATAATTGTAACACCTTACAATTCCTTTGCAATGCCATTGTGTCTCATGGGCTTTATCTTCATAAGTCACTTATAACAATTATAACAATACTTATGGATAAATAAATACCTCAATTATAATTAATAAGCTATAATGTGCATTACATGAATATATAAATAGTGGTTTACAAGCTTAACTAGATTGACTTGTAGGGATTACACCAACAATCTCCCACTAGCACAAAAGCCAATAGCCCATGTACTTAAGCCCATATCCTTCCATGTGACAATTGTGTTTCTGCTGGGACAGAAGCTTAGTGAAGGGATCAGCTATATTGTCCTCTGTGGGTACCCTTTCCATGCTTATATCACCTCTTTGAATTATGTCTCTAATCAAGTGATATTGCCGCAATACATGTTTGGATTTTTGATGAGATCGTGGTTCCTTAGCTTGTGCTATGGCTCCATTGTTATCACAGTAAAGTGGTACTGGATCAACAATGCTTGGAACCACACCAAGTTCAGTTATGAACTTCTTAATCCAAACAGCCTCCTTCGCTGCCTCACACGCGAATATGTATTCAACCTCTGTTGTTGAATCTGCAGTTGTAGTCTGTTTGGAACTTTTCCAACTGAGTGCAGCTCCATTTAAGCTAAATACGTAACCACCCTACGATTTACTGTCATCCCTATCAGTTTGGAATCCAGCATCTGTATAACCCCTTACTTGGAGTTCAGTCCCTCTATTGACGAAGAAAATATCCTTAGTTCTTCTCAAGTACTTGAGGATATTCTTCACAGCAGTCCAGTGAATTTCACCAGGATTGCTTTGGTATCGACTCGTGACTTTTAGAGCGTACGATACATCTGGTCTAGTGCACAACATAGCGTACATGATAGATCCTATTGTCGAAGCATACGAGTTCCTATCCATTTGTGTCCTTTCTTCATAAGTTTTAGGACACATCTCTTTCGAGAGTTGTACACCATGTACGATAAGCAAGTTACCTCTTTTGGAGATATCCATGCTAAACCTCTTTAGCACCTTTTCTATGTAAAAGGATTGGGGTAATCCAAGCAGCCTTTTCGATCTATTAGTATAGATCTTAATTCCCAGAATATATGTTGCTTCTCCCAAATCCTTCATGGAGAACTGTTTGGATAGCCAGACCTTGATGGTCTGAAGCATACGTACATCGTTCCCAATAAGCAATATGTCGTCGACATATAGCACCAAGAAAACAATTGCATGTCCGTTTACCTTCTTGTAAACACATGGTTCATCAAGATTCTTAATGAAACCAAATTCTTTGATTGTTTCATCAAACCTGATGTTCCAACTCGAGATGCTTGCTTTAATCCATAAATGGTCTTTTGTAGCTTGCATACCTTATTTGATGTGGCCTTGGATGAAAAACTTTCAGGTTGTGTCATATACACTTTCTCTTACAAATTCCCGTTAAGAATGCAGTTTTTACATCCATCTGCCATATCTCATAATCATGGTATGCAGTAATAGCAAGCATAATCCTAATGGACTTTACCATGGCAACTGGTGAAAAGATTTCTTCAAAATCAATGCCTTCAACTTGATTATATCCTTTTGCAACCAATCTGGCCTTATACATTTGTATGTTGCCATCCATGTCTGTCTTTATCTTGTAGACCCACTTACACCCTATGGGTTTTATGCCTTGAGGTGGATCAACTAAAGACCAAACTTGGTTAACTTCCATGGCATCCATTTTGGATTTCATGGCTTCTAGCCATCTTGGAATTGATGTTCAACATCGCTTCCTTATAGGTAGCAGGTTCATTATCAATGGGCAAACCATCTCTTTCCCAAAGAAATTCATATCTTGTTGGAGTTTGCCTCTCCTTACTAGACCTTCGGAGTATTTGTGTTTCTTGAGCATTAGGCTGAGCATCCAATGCCTCAATCAATGGCTTAGGTTCTGAGGGAATGTTAGGTTGTGGTTCTTGAACTTCTTCAAGATCTATTTTACTCCCATTGAATCCTTTTAGTAGAAACTCTTTCTCTAGAAAAGCAGCGTGTTTTGACACAAACACCTTTTGATCAGTAGGACTGTAAAAGTAATATCCAACAATCTTTTTAGGATATCCCACAAACTTACATTTTTTTGATCTAGCTCCCAGCTTATCAGAAGGTACTTGCTTCACATAAGCAGTACATCCCCAAATCTTTAGATAAGATAAGTATGGCTTCTTGCCATTCCATATCTCATATGGTACCTTATCTACCGATTTGATTGGAACCTTATTTATAAGGTAAGCTGCAGTTGCAAATCCCCAAAAGGATATCGGAAGTTCAGCCTTAGATATCATGGACCGAACCATGTCCAACAAGGTTTGATTTCTCCTCTCGGACACTCCGTTATGCTGAGGAGTTCCAGGTGGAGCCCATTGCGACAGAATTCCATTATCTATCAAATGATCCAAGAAATCATGAGTTAAATATTCTCCTCCTCGATCTGATCTAAGAGCTACAATATTTTTCCCTGTCTGTTTCTCTACTTCAGCTCTGAACTCTTTGAACTTTTCAAAAGCTTCAGACTTGTATCTCATCAGATACACATAACCATATCTAGAATGATCATCGATAAAGGTTATGAAGTATGAGAAATTACCTCTAGCAGCTGTGTTTAGTGGCCCACATATATCTAAATGTATTAAGCCTAATAAAACACCAGCTCTTTCACCCTTTCTAGTAAAGGGAGTCTTGGTCATCTTACCAAGGAGACAACATTCACAAGTCTCATATGATTCATAATCAAAGGGTTCCAAATAACCATGTTTATGCAATTTGGAAATCCTTGTCTCATTGATATGACCAAGTCTACAGTGCCAGATGTAAGTCTTACTTGGATCATCCTTTCTTGCTTTCTTGACATTTATATTGAACACAGGCATCTCTGGATCCAAAACATATAATCCATTATGTAATGTTGCCGGTCCATAGTGAATTTCTTTAAGAATGATGGAGCAACTATTGCCCTTCATTTTTATCTCGAAACCATCATTAACAGTGAGGTATGAAACCGAAATGATGTTTCTAGACAATATTGGAACAAAGTAACAATCTTTCAGTTCCAATTTCATGCCAGACGGCAAAGATAAAGTTCATGTTCTAACGGCCAATGCTACAACTTTTGCACCATTGCCTACTACTAGAACTACTTCATCCTTGCTCAACTTTCTAATTCCTTTCAACATCGCTATGTCATTACATAGATGTGAACCACATCCTGAATCAATTATTCAGGAATTGGATTTAACAGTAATAGGATTCAGTTCAATCACAAACACAGTCAATCCAGAAACTTCTATAAGTTCTTCTTGACTTGTCAAGTGAGCAACCTTCTTTTCATTGAGAACGCTTCTCAATCTCATGTACCAATCCAAACATTTTGGACTAATGGCATTCATAATGCCACGCAGTGCAGTTAATATATTAACCATTTTCAACAACCTAATATGGAAAAACTATATATATCAGTTATATTCATGCATTTATACCAATTCAAGATGAGGTATTAAATCTCTTATTGGTTCTCCCACAAATTTTTCGAGATAATAGCCCTCACTATTATTCGAAAATCTCATCAAGGTATTTCTAGTGGGCTGGGATCCTTTCAACATGTTGCAACCTTGAGTGACTCAAAAAATTACAACAAGCCTAGTTGGGTAGATAACATAGCTTATCAATTGCATCTCTATGCAACTCCCAAATCAGTTAGGTGACAACTCGTTGTCTAAGCACATCATATGTACTTCGCCTAACTTTGCCTCTAACACCATGCGATCAAGTTTGACGCATCCGGACAACATGGCATTAGTTGAGCAAGACCCAACTTCATAAGTCAAACATATTCGTACAGTAGTTTGACTCTAAGTGACTCAATAAGCCTCCTACTAGAAGAACTCTGATTATCTTGTTATGATGATGGAAGGCAACTTTATCATGCGAAACATGTGACTCAATATTGTAAAGAGAGATTTCATTTTCTTTTAAGTATCATCATAATAAGCATTCATAGCATTTATAATATCGCATAAAATAAATCTATAACATGCTTTCTACTTCGATGATTATGGACTTTTCTAATCTAATTTCCTTGAGCCATCAAAGGAAATTAGTTGGTTAAATTCCTAGGTGATTACATAGTCTTCAAAGCTTACTGGTAATCTCCTTCTTTTCATGGCGCCTATCTTCATCTTCAAGTTACAAAAATTATTCCTAACTAATCCTAATTTTGCACTTTGATGTAACTAATTACATTTGTAATAAAGAAACCTCAACTTACATTTGTTGAGAGGATTTAGATGAGGAAAGAATTTTTACAACTCCAGAAAGTAAGAGATAAGGCAGGGCACGTAGTCCCTATTTAATTAATAAAAACTATAAAAATAAATTCAACCATCTACAATCATATTGGGTCTAAGTCCATAATCATCCCATACATTCACTAACAATTTATGAACATATAAATCATGCTTTAATCTCTAATTACCATCATTGATTATATTGATCCATAATTTAATTCAAAGAAAATAATAAACATTTATTCTAATCTTATTAGAATAAATCCTAATCCAATTAGGATTATTTCCTTTAATTAAATTATTATTCAATTAAATAATTTAATTGAATATTCATGTAAATTATTATTTTGGTGATTTAATTAATTTAACAATATTATCTTGATTACTAATTTTTAGTGTTGTATCTCAACTAGCATACTACAACATTAGTAACTTAATATTGCTAAAATTCATAAGCTCTGATAATCTGATAGAAGCGAGAAACCCTAGCAAGGGAGGCGCAGGCTTTGGATATTACGAGTAGCCGCCCCCCTACCTTCTTACAGGCTATCTATCCGCTTTTCACAGCTTCCAACTTTCCAATGCTAAATCAGTTTTATGATTTTTCAGGCTTGCCAAGAACAATTCTAAGCAATTTTAAATCCTAAAAATCATTAAAACATCCATTAAAAATTAGCGAAGAAAAATCTACAAGTTTTTCTTACTAAAATCACCAAATTTGCGCAAAGCAGGCTTAACAGTTTTCAATCGCTGCCAAACTTTCGTCAGTTGCATTAATCAGTTTAAAACAATTTTAAACCAATTAATCAACAAGAATTCACCATGATTAACTGCTGCCTTTGCAGAAACACTACAAGTGCAAATTCTCACAAATTCGGTTAGAGACAACCGGATCAAAATAACTCAAAGAACAAAACAATTTTATTAAAGGTAACAATCAAAAGCATAGATCGTATAGGAATAACATAAGCGAGGCTCTGATACCACTATCGGGATTTGGCTCATGCTCAAACAGAGATAATGTATAATTTACTTAACAGTTAAATTTACAATGCAGCGAAATTAAATAAAACAAAGCGATACTGAATCCCTCCATGGATCTACCTATGAATTCAAAATAACCAGGCTGTCAAAAACAGATAACAATCAAAATATCATACCTCTATAATGGAGATTGCCGAAACCACATGACAGATTCTTAATGTTTTTGTACTTGCACACGAAGCTCGCTTGTCGAAAACCAAAGTCGTCCAATTGTCCAACCCCTAACAGTAATCCACACAGGTGATCTGAAAGCCTTCACAAGGTTGAAATTCTATTTTTCCAAGACGATGCTAGTAGTCTAGGTTGTGAGAAACCTTCCTCCTTTATCTTAATTAGTCTAAAGAAAACGAAAGAATCGTATTCTCACTTCTCTATAGGTGTTCGGCTAATTCTTACTTTTAGGGGAGAGAGGCGCCGATTCTAATTCTCTTAGGGGGGAGGCGGCAACAACATTAGGCTATTTATAAGTAGGTTTAGTGTATGCTAACTACTGGACTAACTGCACTAAAGCCCTTATAAATATTATTAAATATTCACAATAAGCCCACAACACTTAACGAATATTTAATCTGCCGCTATCTCTTTTTAATTTCATTAATCACCTTTTGTGTGCGACCTATTAGGCCCTTAACATGTTGGCAATAAATATAATAAATTCAATTAATAATTTCCTCTTTATATTTATAGATCATGAGCGGCATCTAGCAATGCATCATGACCACCCAAATGCCAAGAGAGTCATCAAGCTTCGACTAGCCTTTCGTGTACAATATGTCTGTGTAATTCGATCCCTTCATCAAATATCCCGAGATAGGAAAGAGCATGGTTCAGTGTCTACTCTTAACCGATTCCATATTAGATCTGCAGCTTTAATATTAACTCCTTAAGTATTGCCTTGGCCAAGGACTTCCATAAATTAATATAAGCCAGATACATGTGAGATATGTCCCCTTAATCACTTGGGGTGATGAATCCTCTCTGGATCACTCATTCATCTTCGTATGCTTCATGTCATATCCAATAACACCCTACCATAAGCATCCTCGTGATTGGGACCCATTCGTGATGAAATCTAAGTATGACAGTTCACATACAAGATGACTTGGTGTCACAAGTCAAAAGATTATTTACACTATTGACACATGAGAGTATTTACCGCAGACACTTGAGTGAAACACCAAATGGAACTCTCATAGCAGGTCATGTTCAGTGAACTTGTTCAACTAACAAGCACCCAGATGTTATCCTCAAGTATCTCTATACTTTCAACCTATGAGACCGGTTGCATGCACCAAGTGCATGAAGGCTTAACATATGCCAGTCTTTGAGCATTGTCAATGCCCTGTCTTGACAATACGATGACCAGGAACTGTTTAGAAACATGGCACTGATGCATAAGGATCCTCATAATTGTAACACCTTACAATTCCTTTGCAATGCCATTGTGTCTCATGGGCATTATCTTCATAAGTCACTTATAACAATTATAACAATACTTATGGATAAAGAAATGCCTTAATTATAATTAATAAACTATAATGTGCAATACATGAATATATAAATAGTGTTTTACAAGCCTAACTAGATTGGCTTGTAGGGCTTACACCAACACTTTCTCCCCGATCGAATGACTTCGGTACCTTGCAGAACGACCTCTAAACATAAAAATGACGACTTCAGCCTAAAAAGGATAAGTCAGTGGCCGGTCTAAATTAATGGGCGAAGATTAGAGGTTTTTATGCAGCTGTACTCTAACTCTAAGCGCACGCCTTTAAGAACAAAAAGTAGGATGAATTTCTGAATTCGGAATGATCCAAACCTGAAATGACCCGAATCCAAGATCGATCTAATCCCGTAATAACCCGAATTTATCGAATTGTAATTAAATGATTTTTTTTTTTTTATAAAACAAAAACTTTAATTATCAATTTTACTTTAATATCTTTTTTACTTTTTAATAAAATGTTAAAATTTAATATATATATATAAGGTAAAATAATAATTTTATCAAAATGTAAATGATTACTACAACTCAGATTGATAGTAGAATGAAAGAAAAAAAGTTGTCTATTTAGCTGTGAATGATAACTATTAAAAAAAATTGTGGTATGTTTAGTTATTTTTTACTATAACAAAAAGTAAACAATCAAATGAATAACTACCATCAATCGTGACAAATGTTGTGGTATATTTAGTTGTGAATGATAACTACAACTTAGATTGATAATCAAGAATTTGAGAATATCCCACTTCAAATGTTGTTGATGGTTTATGAAAAAATTTATTTTATAATAATATATATTATACTTTTACCTTTTTGTATTTTGTACATTAAAATGAGTTAGTACTTAATAGGATAAAAAATGAGGATCCTTTTTAGAATTTAATAATATAAGATTATTTTATTTTTTAGGATATGTGGTGCAAATTCCCTATTCTTTTAGAATTCACAATTTTTTTTTAAATAATTAATTTTCTTTAATCTCAACCTAATTAATAATAAAATCATGATATTATTTTATATATCTCGTATCATTCACGTGTCATTTAATCGTATCGTATCTAAAATTATCATGGTTACAAATCATCATATCATATCATCTCATTTTCATTGATCGTTACTATTTAATTATTACTATTCAAATAATAAAATATTAAAATATATGATATATTTATAAAGTAATTTTTAATCATGATTTCTTAGAAAATTTAGATTTTAGTTAAGATTAGATTATTAGGACAAATAATTGAAAAATAACTAATAGTAGTATTTTTTTTGCATTCTCTTACCAGCTCTTAAACCGTAGTCTTATTTTTTCTTCAAATATAATCATTTTCCATGTTGATTTAATTATTATTGTGTACAATTATATTTATATATATGCAAAATATAAATCATAATATATTTACATGTTGAGTATTAGAGATTATCGAATCAATTATTTTAAATATTAATATGATAATATATTATATTTTCAATAATAAAATAATTAACAAATTAATTTTATATCATTTTTTGTATAACAAATATTGATATTAATATACAATATAATAAAAAAAAATCATATTATACAAATGCTTACTTAAAAATAATATAATTTATTTTTGGATTTAAACATTTATGTAAAAATGATTATATATAAGATAAAATAAAAAATAACATAAAACTTACCCGAACTCGAATCGGAGCTCGAACCTAAAATCTCTTAAACCTGAAAAAATCCAAACTTAATATAATTCGAACTCGAAATGATCCAAATTCAAATCGGGATGAACTTACCAATAGCCACCTCTGGGTGTATGTATAAGCACTGTCATTGGACCAAATCCAAATAACGTGTACTTGTTGCTTACCTTTAATTAAATACAATTTGCTTTAGTCATTTATTTTTACAACACAAAAATTATTTGGAAACCAAATGTAAGTAGTAACAAACAGTCAAACACAATCATTTGATTCGGTTTCGGATTTGAAAAACAATGTCATAATTAAGTAGAAGGGAAAAGATAAAAAGAGCAGTTTTTTTTGTTAACCAGATTTTCGATTGTTTTGAGAGCACTAAAGAAATAATTTTTTAAATGCAACAAATCGATACGACAGAACATATTTTTAAAATTATTATGCTATGTTTGAAAATATAAATTTAAAAATTAAATTTGAATTCCATTTATTATATTGATTATATATTTGAAAGATATAAAAATATGAATTTCAAATTCACAAATATTTATATGTATTTTAAATTCAACACTAAATAAGCATCCAACAAATCTATGAATTTAAAAATAATCATAAATATTATATTTATATGTAGTTTTATCACATAATTTATATTATTTTTAAAATTCAAATTCTTATTTTAAAATTCAAATTCATATTTTAAAATTCAAATTTTCATACGCAACTTAAAAAAAATTTAGGTCAAGATGAAATTTTGAAGAGATCTCTAATCGTAGTATAAAAAAATCCAAAGATTATTATAGGGAGATGGGAGGGTTATCTTTACTTGGGATTTACAAAAAATAGACAAAGATGTAAAAATGGGAAACAAATCCAAGTGTTACTTAGCTGCAAATGAAAAAAAATCGCCACACTGTTAAAGCCTTATTGACTTGATATAATTGAAGTCATATTGTTAAAGTCATATTGTTACTAGAGGTGCTCATGGCCCGGGCCGATGCTCAATTTTTTTTTAAGATTCTTGCTCAGGCACGGTTCTAGGCGGGCTCGAGACAACCCGTAGAATCGTGAGTACTATTCATCTTATTTAAAAAATAATTTTTTTAATATTTTAATATTTTTATAATTAAAATTAAATTAAATAATATTATTTTAATATTTAAAATATTGTTCCGGGCCGGGCCGAAACAAAAATTTTCTGCCCAGACCCGTCCCAATACGGGCCGAGCCGGGCTGGCTGCCCGAGCCCATGAGCAGGTCTAATTGTTACTTATAAATGTCCTGACTTCTTTTTTATCCAATCTGTTACTTTCTCCTTATTGATCAGAGATGAAATTGTTGGACAAGTTCAGGGAACCATGCATTTGAAAAGAGCAAAGAAGAATCGGAACTTAAGTTGCTTCATATAATTATTTTTAAGAGACGATATTTAAAATATTTTGTGTTCGAATCTTAGCATTTGTAATATTTTTTATCTCCATATTACGACTTCTTTTATATATATATATATATATATATATATATATATATATATATATAAAGCAAAGAAACAATGCCAAAAAGAGTTGAAAAAATCTGTTAATTCCCATAAAAAACGATAATAAATTATCAAGTCATGAAATCATGATTTATAACGAACTAATATGATATATAGTATTTAAAAAAGATTTTTCGGAACTCTCTGAAATCCGAATAAAAACATTAGTTTTCTTAAATTACAGATCAATTTTGCTTTAATCATGTATATAACATCCTTATTGGCCAAAATGAGCATTAGTTGATTTTAGCAAAATATATTTTCTTCTATCCCCAATTCCACATTCCTCAAGCAATTGTAGAGAAATAACTACTTAAATATTGCAATTTTAAACTATTAATTAAGGCCATGCACATCACATTATTAAGCGGATTTTATATATATATATATATATATATATATATATATATATATAATATGATTAAAGGTGTCGACTCATCAAGCTCATGAGACAGGCTTGATTAAGCTGAATTTTGGATATGATTTTTTAGATTCGAACTCAAGTCAAAATATTTAAATAATAATAAATAATTTTTATTTTTATAAAATTAATATGATAAATTTGTTAAAGATTTTAATAATAAATATAATTCAAATAGAAGGTTGGTCGACCGACTGCTTGAATTTTAAAAGTGTTAATCAATCCGATCTATAAACACTTCTAATTACAATGATCATTCTTTGAATAGTTTTTTATTTTATTTTATATTACATCTGATTAAGAAAACATATATATTCTCTTCTACCATGTAAAAAGAAACATATCTCTAGAAAGACACCTTAATAATTGGAATTTGAGATTTTATTTATAGGTTTGAGTTTGAATTTGAGATATGCAAAATAAGATTTATAATCAGATGGAAAAAGACTACATATCTCGTGTAGCTCAATTCAATGTATCTCCTTGTATAATACTTGAAAATATGTTAAATTTAGGATGGACCTTCACCCTAAAATTAATTGGACCAACTTAATTGATGTAAGATCGTTTTTATGATTACTCCATAGTCCCCACAAATAGGGATAATAAACTAATTAATCAAATCGTTTGAACATCATGTGTATATAGGGATAACAACGAGGGCAAAATGTGGCTTTGATATCACACCATAGGTGTAAAAATCTATCATATAAAGGTTAACAACGAGCGCAAAATCTAGCTCTGAAATTATGTTAAATTTTAAAATTATTATTTAATTTAAAATCAATTGACAATAGACGAAAAGACACTTATTATGTACTCAAAATATCTTCAGTTCAAATGATGTTGATTTTTTTTTTTTTTATGTTAAAGAAATTTAAATCCAACCTCAAAAATTAGCTTATAAGGTGGAGAGTTAATAGGGTATATAAGTCACAGTCAAGTCCAAAAGGTAGGCAATAAGAGACATTTAACAGCTTCTATCGATAGATGCCTGACGTAACAGGCAACCCAACGGAATGGGCGAAGAACTTAGCTCTGATACCAAGTTAAGAAAACTCAAATCCAACCTCAAAAGTTATCTTGTAAGATTGAGGTCTAATAAAATATATAAATCATACTCAAATACAAGAGATAAATATTGTGGAACTTTTAACGATCTCCATTATTCTAAAGTTTGAAGAATTTAAATTTGCTATAAAAATTACTATGCTTGTTAGTACCTAAAACATGATGGATGAATCCCAGGTATTATTAAAGGGAGGTGCATGAACCTAATCAATCTCGATCTATAAATAAAATTGTTTGTATGTTGATGACAATTATATATAGCTATGACTTTTGATCCATTTCTTAAAATGAAGTTTCTATATATTCGTTACATTAATCAAGATACCCTACAACATAAACAAGTGGAAAGAAACCTACAAATTTTTCTTACAAATGCACGGTAAACATTGTTAATAAAAAAGGTTAAGTATAAAAAAAAAATTATCTCGTCACTGAAATTTTTATATTTTATAAATGAATTAATATGGTGATATATATTTCTTAAAATATATTTAAAAAATAAATGAGACATATGATAGTTTTTTAATTTCGCTTGTGAAATTAAAAAACTCTATTATGAGTGTATAAAAAACAAACTTTTATAAGAATCCATGTTTTTATATATCATTGATGAAGTGTTAAAAAATTGTGTACTTCTTTTTAATATATCTTAAAATGGTATGTGATAATTTTTTAATTTTATTGGTGGAATTTAAAAATTTTACTCATGGTATATGAAATAATTTTTTTAATTATCATAATTAAAAAATATATTAAAGTGCACTATTCTACTATTTATACAAGAAATAAATGTTCATACATATTTTATATATTTGTTTTCGTGTTATTTTGTCTTACAGGTAGAAGTACTCAGTATAAAATATATTAAGTGATAAATTTGTTAAAGTATTTGTTTTTTATGAATATTCCAACAAACAGACTATCAAACACTTCAACAAATAATTACGGATTCATTTATTTGATGGAAAGTGGATTTTTGAAAATAGTTTTTGAAAAATATCATTTATTTTTTGAAAAAAATGATATTTTTTTGTTATTTGAATAATTTTAAAAGTAATTTTTATAAAACAGACTAGCATCCAAATGCCTTATGAATAGACTTGTTCAAAAGTCGGGTCGAACCGCAATCCATTTTTTTTTCACATCTTTTACCCATTTTCAGTTCGGCTCGTAAACCCGAATCCCTGTTTAAAAATATTTAAAAATTATTTTATATTAATATTTATATATTTTATAACTAAATTTAAATAAAAAAAAAATTATTAATAAATAATAATCTAAGCCGAGTCGGGCCAGCCTGAATTGAATAAATTATTGTCCAGATCCGACCAATATGGATCGGGCTTCTTAGATTGGACGGATAGCCCAACTCTTGAACAGTTCTATTTATGAATAATATTTGTATGCTCAAAGCAGTGCATTAAACATCCAAAATCTGTTTTGTTTTCGAAAAATATCTTATATTGAAAAAAAAATAACTTTTTGTTAATTTAAAAATTATTTTTTCTTAATTAAATTATTTTTATTGTATAATGAACTATGTGTAAAAAAAAAAAATGAATTCCATAATTAATTTTGTAAAACACTAGGAGACAAGATGAGACAAGTCTAATAATTTAGGGTGATGAGGACTCAAAGTCAATGGAAGTTAAGGTGATGACTTTGGAGAGAGAAAGAGGCTTACTTTAAACCTTCCCAATTTATGGTGGTGAGTAGAGGTGGCAATTGGGCGGGTTCGGGCGGGTTCGGGTCGGGTTCATTCGGGTTCGGGTTTATTCGGGTTCGGGCTCATTCGGGTTCGGGCTCATTCGGGTTCGGGTCCATCCGGGTTCGGGCTCATTCGGGTTCGGGTCCATTCGGGTTCGGGCTCATTCGGGTTCGGGCTCATTCGGGTTCGGGCCCATTCGGGTTCGGGCCCATTCGGGTTCGGGCTCATTCGGGTTCGGGCCCATTCGGGTTCGGGTTCGGGTTCGGTCTGGGTTCGGGTTCGATCTGGGTACGGGTATGTTTTACATTATTTTATTTTATATTAGATGTAATCATTTTTACGTAATTTAAATATTTATATCTAAAAACAAATTATTAATTTATTATTATTTTTATTTTTATTTTTATACTTTTGCTATTATATGATATTTTTAATTATATTTATTTTTTAAAATTAATATTTGTTAGCACCAAAAGAATAAGAAATTAATTTGTTATATAAAATCAAATTTTGAAATAATTTATTATAAAAAATATGATATATTATAAATTAATATATTGATATTTAAAATAATTGATTTGATGAGCTCGAATTTCAAAATATAAATACATTATAATTTATATTCACTATAAAATAAAAAACTTTTAAAAATAAATCCTGGCCTTTATCTATTTGTTTATATACTTATAAAATGCAAAAAATTTATGCTTATAGTCAAGATATATATATATATATATATATATCGAGTACTTATATTTTTTTCATCAGTATAAAGTATAAATTATAAAGTAGTACTAAAAAATATAATTTATATTTAAATTATACGTAATAAATATATAATTAATATGATTATTTATTAATATATAATAAATATACCCAATACCAAAAGGCCATAAAACACAAAACCCCATTAAATCCACCCGCTAAAATAAAATCACATGAAAGCCATAATCCAATTAAACCCACCCTAACCTAACCGCATAAGTATAACTAGAGCTGCTTATGGGCCGGGCCGGGCCGCGGCCCAGTTTTTTTTATTTTCTCTGCCCAGGCCTGGCCCTGGGTCGGCCCGGCCCGCCCGTTTAGGCCCGAAACACTGTTCATTGGAATAAAAAAATAATTTTTTTATTTTTTTTTTATTTTTTTATAATTAAAATTAAATAAAATAATATTATAATAAAAATTACTGTTCCGGGCCGGCCCGGAACACAAAATATCCTGCCCAGGCCCGGCCCGTGAGCAGGTCTAAGTATAACCCAAAAGGCCAAAATAATTGAATTATTGTCAATTTTTTTACCCTTATAGATTAATTGAATTATTGTCAAATTTTTTTTCACATCTTTAAAATTTTCAAGAATTTAAAATATTTAGATTGTAAATTCATCATGATATGAGACGTTAAAGTTATAACTTATAAGTACAAAATATAATTTACTTTTTGATAAAATTATTATTTCATCATATATATATATATATAATATATTAAATTTTAAATTTTAATTAAATTATTAAAAAAATTAGAATAAAATTAATAATTAAAGTTATTGCTTTGTAAAAAAAAATAATTGCAATTTGTTTATTTTTATTTTTAGTATTAAATTCGGGTTCGGGTTCGGGCCGGTCTCGGGTTCGGGTCCATTCGGGTTCGGGCTCATTCGGGTTCGGGCTCATTCGGGTTCGGGCCCATTCGGGTTCGGGTCCATTCGGGTTCGGGTCCATTCGGGTTCGGGCCCATTCGGGTTCGGGTCCATTCGGGTTCGGGCCCATTCGGGTTCGGGCTTTTTCGGGTTCGGGTTTTTGACTTTTTGGTCAAATCGGGTTTGGGCGGGTTCGGGTTCGGGTTTTCCTGGGCGGGTTTTCGGGTTCGGGTTCATTTTGCCACCTCTAGTGGTGAGTAACATTTGTAAAGATCTTCCCTTAATAAATAAAGCTTAGATTTCAACGTCAATCACGCAAACAATGTTCAAATTATAATCCAACACTATGCGTCACGGTGGCCCCGCCGGCGCAATATTTCATTCGATGTCAAAATACTTGATCTTTTAGAAATTTTTAATATATATTTAAAAGATTATGTATTTATATTTATATTTGAATACATATCATACACATATTGAACATAAATATTTTTTAAAAATAAAAATTTCAGGTAATATATGTTCAAAATTCAAATCCCCCACTTTTTTTTTCTCAAACTATTTCCTTAATTAATTTCTCTATCCTTCCTAACCTATTAAATTTAAAAGTATATGTATAATCTTGATTATGATTAAATCTCTTCATGGCTGGATCGAGTCACAGTCAATTTTTTTTTTACATTTTTTATCCAAGTTCGACCCAGGTCGGTTCATAAGTCCGAATTATTGTTTAAAATTGATAAAATATTAAAAAATAATTTTTATATTAATTTTTATATATTTTATAATTAAATTTAAATAAAAATATATTTTTATTAATAAATAATAATTCGAGTTGGGCCGAATCGATAAAAAAAAGTGCTTATTCAAGCCCCGCCGTCGGGCCAGACTCGGCCATTGCACATTTAATTATGATTCTAGATTGAGAAATTAAACTTGAAGAACATAGTGATTACACATGCATCATGGAGTTTTCATGTGAGAGATTATAACTATAATTATAAATGGATTTTGGTAATCAGTGTCCAAAAGATATTTTTTAAGGTTACTAAATATAGTTATATTTTTAATTAATATATTGAAAATGATGAATAAAATTGTTAACATTTGTATTTAATACAATATTATTACTATAAATAGTATATTAACTAACTTTAAAAAGTGGACACTCGTTATCAAAATCTATTATAAATATAAATCATATAATTTTTTTTTTTTACAAAAGATGTCGTAACTTGAAAATAAAAAAAGGGATTATGAATTAACTGGTAATAGAAATTCGACCTTTAGATTTTTTAGATACCATCTCTTAAAAGGTTATTGCATTATTAATTAACTGAGTAATTAATTAACAATATATTTTTTGAAGTATAAAATCCCAAAGAGACTAATTTAGTTTTCTTGTTGTCTGGGCATTTTCTTAGGCAAATCTTGCTCTACTCTTCTTGAGAATTATTTTCACAACCAATTCTCTCCTTTTTCTTGCCTGTCTTCACTCCCTCTCAAGTAAATTACCTTATATAAATTTAGCTCATGAAACCCATAAAGCAGTTTCTTGATTTGCATGCCAGAAACTGCCTTATAATTCTAAGTTTCTAACTCATCCTTTTTTGTTTGTCAAGGGTGATATTTATTTTCATGCAAAACCCTTGAAGCTCTTTGGTTTCAACATAGTCGAAAGCACTGCCAATGATTCAAACAAATCTCCGACGGGATCGCCGGAACTCGAAATGGATGCCCGTAAATACGAGTGCCAATATTGTTGCAGGGAGTTTGCTAACTCTCAAGCCCTAGGAGGTCACCAAAATGCTCACAAGAAGGAAAGGCAGCTACTAAAGCGTGCACAAATGCAAGCTGCTGCTACTCGAAGTTTCTCTTATCCTCACATCCAAAACTCCATGATATCGGCTTTTGCACCTTCCGCCGCACCTCCTTTCCGCGGCGGCGGTGCTACCGGCAGCTGCCCCGCCGCAGTATCATTCTTCATTTTACATGTCACATGGAGGAGGAGGAGGAGCAGCAGCAGCCCCATTGCATATGTTGCATGGTGGCACATACCTTTGTGGGCCAGCTGCTGGGCTTGGACGTCGTGTATATACAGGAAAAGGAGGGGAGACCATGGCGGCCGCGATGTCCGGTGATGTCCGAGCTCATGTCGGAGTTTTGCCGGCAGTGAGGCGGTTCACCGGAGACGATGGTGGGCCTAAGATTGATAATGGATTAGGTTTGGATTTGCATCTCAGTCTTGGGCCGTCTGTTCCATAATATATAGATATATATATATATATATATATATATATATATATATATGGGGGCTTGATCAAACTTCAAGTTTATAAAATTGGAGTGCTTGGGGGCTGAGAAATGTAAAGTTTTTTGGTTTTCTAATTTTTGCTGATAATGATCTCTATGAACTTAATTTCTTCTTGAGTGAAGCAATTATATATATGGATTTTAATCATTTTTAATTCCCAGCCTTGTTAATTTCCCCTAATTTAGTTAATTTTATAATTAGGAGTAATATTAAAGGCTGTAGCCATATAGAACGGGAAGCGATTTTGAATATAAACTAATTTTTCAATAAAAAAGAGAGAAGGTTTTCCAAGTTGATCATGGGCTAATTTAGCATATTTTTGAAAAATGTTTGGGTTAAAAAAAAAGTGTATTTTAAAACCGTGTGAAAAATGTGATTTTAAAATTTAAAAGTGTTTAGTATTATTGAAAAAAATATTTTGGTGAATTGAAATAGTAAAAAAAAATGCATAAAATAATAAAAATGATGAGGATTATAAAATTATTTGATCTAAAAAGTGTAGTTTTAAAACATATTTTTTTGGAAAAACACTAAAAATCTGACTTCTTAGTTTGGGTTGAAAATCAAACTTTTAAATTAAAAAATCAAATTTTTTTTATCTTCAATAAAACATAATTTTTAATCTCTAAAATGTGTCAATCTTAATATTAAACGATTATGTGCGCGCACATTTATTATTGGGCCATATTATCACAAATTCAGAAATTTCCAACTTCACCTATATTTTGGTAGGAAGAAGGAAAGGTGGGCGGTGGATTAATAAAATGAAAATATTTTAATCCAACCATAACTATTCCACCTGTTTTTCAGATAGCCAGTAATTTTGGGATATGAAAATTTTTCTTTCCTTCTTATCAAATCTTAAATATATATATATATATGCATTAATATATATATATAACTACATATTTTAGCTTTTGATATATATATATATATATATTGGAGGGATCCACTTACACTAAAGTAAAACTAAATTAGTTTTACACACTTCCGTAATTTTTTGTACGATTTATATTTGTTTAATCCGACCGTCGTATTTCATGTTCTATTCACGTAGATCATGCACGTCAAGTTTCGAGTAAATTAAAAATATTTAATTATTTGTTTGACGTAAAAAACTTTCAACCGTTAAATATATATTGAAAAAGACATTATTCTTGATCGATATGATAGAAATATAGGATCAATTCGAAACTTTACGTGTACGACGAGTACAATTATATTGTTAAATCCAACGGTCGATTTGTTAAAATATAAATAGTATAAAAAGTTACAAAAGTGTGTAAAACTAATTTAGTTTTACATTAGTGTAAGTGGATCCCTCCTCATATGTGTAAAACTAAGTATATATATATATATAAATATATATACTTAATAGAGTATTAAACTACACAATTGGGCATCGTCAATAACACGATGCTTTTAATTTCTCATTTCATAAACTTTATTGATACACTTGAAATAGTGTATCTTTATTAAATCTTACACTTAATATGATTAATTATAGTAAAGTAGCATGCAAGAGTCAAATCCACATAGATTGTTTTTAATTTAATGGTTCAAAATTTTAGTTCTAAGACAAGAAAAGTAAAAGAATTGGGGTTTTTTGAAATAATTAAAATCAGAAAAATAAGAATGCAATTAAGAAAGTAGAAGAAGTCTAATATGAGAAAAGCATGGTTAAGGTTTCATTCTCCACCACTAGACATCATTAAGAATCAATTTCAGATCTATCAATATCAATAAACTATCAAAATTATCAACCGCAGATAACAACCTCCCGTGTTACCCCAATCCTTCTTTAGTTCGTCTTTAAATAGGACAAACGCCACTACTTAATCTCTAACTATCAAACAACCTAGGATAAACATCTCTAAATTTAATTTGATAGCCGTCAATTCCTTTGAGTTTCATTCTTGCGATTGTACTCCCCAGGCGGGATACTTAATGCGTTAGCTACAGCATTGCACGGGTCGATACGCACAACGCCTAGTATATCGTTTACGGCTAAGACTACTGGGGTATCTAATCCTATTCGCTCCCCTAGCTTTCGTCTCTCAGTGTCAGTGTCGGTCCAGCAGAATGCTTTCGTAGCTTTATGATAAGAAAGATAGGTTGATCTAAGCAACAAAAGCATAAACATGAATTGTTTAACTTAGGTTATGTTCCACTTTGCAATTCCTGAAAACCCAACATAATCATGAATTACAAATTGCTACTATTGAATAGGAAATCAAGACAAGCTACATACCAAGTCTCCTAAACTAGCATTAGATAATTATAAAGATCTATCTAGTATGCATCCTAAACAAATCAAGATAAAAATCTTAAACAATTTTTATGGAAGAACATAAGCAACTTTGATAGAAAATTAATAATAGATAGAATCTGAAAATTAATTACAAAACATGTCTAGGGCTTTGAAATCACCCTTAACCAAAGAAAAGTTTATCCTAGCATAGGCATTATTAACATAAACATAAAAGAAACTAAGAAGAAAAACTGAAAGAAAGAACAAAATCATAATACAGGAGTAGAAGAAGTAGAAAGGTAGAGGGGTGTCTCAATTTGGCTCCCCCTTGTGTCTCTTTATATAGGCAGCCTCTAGGTCTTGTGTATTAATTGGCATTTAATAGCATCTAGCATTTAATGCATGTATGCAGCTAGGGTTTAATGCAAGAATGGAAAGTCTTGGCAGCCACTTCTTCTACTTTGACTGGGTTTGTGTATTTATGGAAAGTAAAGAGGATTCTCGCAATTAATGCAAAGTTGAAAGGTTGACAACCACTAATCCTACTTTGACTAGGATTTCTTCACATGGCAAATTAAGTTGATTCTTGCAATTAATGCAAGATAACACCTACAAAACACAAAACTATAGTAAACTATCAAGGATTTCAAGGAACTAAGCATAAAATATAAGGAATTGATATATGAAAATATATGAATTTAAACACTTATCATTTACCCTCTAATTTAAGATTACTAATATAAAAATGATTAATTGCAATATATTAAATAGGTATATAATTAAAAGTTAAAATAATTTTATATGCTTGTATTAAATCATATATAATAAAATTGAAGAATTAAACAACATACTCAACATGGCAAGTAAATAGACAATTAAAACAAGTAAACAGAGTATGGTAAGAAGAACAAATGCAATCGATTTATAGAGGTTTGGCTCATGACTACGTCCTCTCCTTTAGCCTTCATTGCACTACAAACAAACTTCCATATACTGACGCTTACCTATATTGACGGTAGCAATCCGTAGGTAAAAAGGATCTATTGCGACGGATTTTTGTTATCTTCAAAATATTCATAACATATACCGATGCTCTAATTATTTGTTGCTATAGATATAAATATATTGATGCATGGTGAATGAAAAACCGTTGGTATAGGTGTAATTTTTACTAACAGTTCTCTTATTTTCGTCCGTACATTTCCCAAAAGACCCGTCATTTTTTAATTTGCGAGGAATTTTATTTTATTTTATTTTTAATTAAATGAACCTATAGCAACAGATCAGTAATTTTTGTCTGTCGATAGGCCTAAATTATATTTAGGGTTTTGTTTTAATTTTTTGTCAGTTCTCTCTCTTTCTCTTCCGTTTTGTGTTATGAGGTTTTGTTTTAGTTTCTCTTCCGTCCGAATCCAAAAGCTCAGTCGACCCTTGCCCATCGGTATGTTTCTTTCTTCTGCTCTTTCTCTTCTGCTGCGAATTGTTCTGTCCATCGGTATGTCTCAATCCGATCTGTATCTGTATATTTTCCCTTTTATAATCTCAATTTGATACTTTGAGGTCGAAGATTAAAAAAAATCAATATTCTACTAGATACCATAGAGTTTATATTTTATGAAATCAATAGGCATCCATAGTTATCAAGTAAAGCAGACGCATCTTACGCGTTCATCATCTAACTTAATTCATTAGTAGAAGTGGCAGATTTTAACATTATATACATGGGTTGATTGGATGCCTAAATTTTTTAAATTCATCAGTTTACTGTAAACCTAACCTAAGTTCCTATCTTCAAATCTTTATCAGTTAGCCCAGAGTTTTGTGTCTAGCTGTGGGTGGTTGAAAAATCATGCATTCATGGCTGGGTGATATGCATGTAAGAAGAAGAGATTCATTGCCCAAAAATGAAACTAGTAAAACCATCTCTTCTCTTCTCATGTCATGGTCTTAAAACACAAACTTTACTCGCTGCTGAGCCTACACTATTTAACATTGATTGATATTGGTTAAAACTTAGGGATAGGGAGTAACTCACTAGGAGTCGAAAGGAAGGAAGAAAGAAAGAACAATACATCGATTTAAATAGAATTGGAGCTAATGGCTGCCTAGCCATGTAAGATAGGAGTAATTGGTTTAGTCTTAATTATTATTCGAATAATAATAAGAACAATAATAAATTGTTAAAATTTATATATGTACATTTGTCTCCTTGAGAGGAAATGGAAATAAATATTATCAAATCTCCAAATAAATGAGTGTTTATAAATAAATTCAAAAATAAAAAGAGTAAAGAAATCCAAATGAAAAATAAAATAGAAAGAAGAAGGCGACAGGGGCAGGGCAGGGCAGGCAAAGCAGTAAGCATAGATCAAAAGTTTTTTTGTATTACATTTTATTATCTCAAGTTTATCTACCCTCTCTTTCTATGTAATTCAAAGCCATAGCTCAAGCTGAAGCTCTTTTTTTTTTGGTTAATTTAATTTTTTTTTTTGTAGATCAAGAATTCAAGAAGTATAATCTTGATCTAAACCAATTTCCAAGAATGAAACCCCAAACGAAACTATCTAAAAACTATAACCCCAAGACAAGAATGCCTAAAGCTATAACCCAAGACAATAATGCCTGAAACCCCGAAATCTTATTAGATTGATTTGATTGAATTTCAAAAAACTAAACCCAAAGCGAGACTGCCTATAAATATAACTCAGGGCAAGAATGCCTAAAGCTATAACCCCAAGACAAGAATGCCTGAAACCCCAAAATCTTGTTATTGATTTTGCTGTGATAGTATCAGAAACCCCAAAAAGAAGTAACAAACAACAAATCAAAGCGATAACTATAAAAAACCTGATTATAAGCCTAAGTTCTGATACCAAATGATGTGAACCCGTGGGGTTAAACCCTTTGAACCCATTAACAAATTGAAATACCCTAACCCCAAGAAAGCCAAGATTCAGGCAATTTGGAAACTTAAACCCTTAGAAATCTTGTTTCTAAGAACCTAGATAAGCTAAGTTAACTAGAACCAAAGAACGCTTGTTTCTAGAACCTAAGTTTGATAGGTTAAATGCCATAAAGAAAGAATTCTTTGATAAGTTCCTAAGTTCTGTCAAGAACTAAAAAGAGTAAAAACTCTCTTGAATAAAATTCAACTCAAAATAGATTAATTGTTATCATATAGGTGGCTAGAACATTATTTATATAGCTTCCATACTAACCCTAATTCAACTAGCCCTAGAACTCCTAGTATAAAATGCAACTCCTTGGCAGCCAAGGCTTACTAACCTAACTAGAATGGAATTTGGCCAGCCCTACTTACATAATTAAAAGAAAGCTTAACTATGGGCTGAACATGCTCAAGTCCAATCCTAATAAATTTGAAAGATGTCTAATAGTTTTAATGAAGGTAGTCCCCACAAGCTTATTGGACATGTTACATAAATTAGGCCCAAATGCCTAAGTAATTACAAGACCCAAATAACCCTTCTAAGTAGGCGCCACCTCATTAATGAATTGGTCCTCACTTCATGTCAAATAGGCACCACTTGTATTCTTCTAAGGCAACCCATGAGAAGCTTGGATCACATGGACCAAATCTTGTTCTTCCTTATTCAAGCAGCCCAACTTGAATGTCTTAAGATTGCTTAAGGGACTTGTAGAATCTGCCCAAGTCCTTTCCTTTTTTCTCTTCATGGATTCGGCCCAAGTAGTCCTCTCCTTGTCTTTCTTCCTTGGTTCGACCCAAGTAGACTCCTTGCTTAGCCTCTTGAAATATTGATAGATTTTGGATATCATCAAACTTTTAATTGGTTAAGGGTGATTTCAAAGCCCTAGACATGTTATGTAATTAATTTTCAGATTCTTTCATATATTAGTTTTCTATCAAAGTTGTTTATGTTCTTCTACATGAATTGTTTATGATTTTTGTCTTGATTTGTTTAGGATGCATACTAAATAGATCTTGATAATTATCTAATGCTAGTTTAGGAGTTTTGACACATAGCTTATCTTGATTTCTATTCAAAAGTGGCAATTTCTGATTAATGATTATGTTTTTCGCTAATTGCAAAATGAAACATAACCTAAGTTAAACAATTCATGTTCATACTTTTGTTGCTTAGATCAACCTATCTTTCTCATCTTAAAGATGCTATTAAATTAAAATTAGAGATGTTTATCCTAGGTTGTTTGATAGTTAGAGATTAAGTAGTGGCGTTTGCCCTACTTAACGACGAATTAAGGAAGGATTGGGGTAACACGGAAGGTTGTTATCTATGGTTGTTAACTTTGATAGATAATTAATATTGATAGTTCTGAATTTGATTCATAATGATGTCTAGTGGTGGAGAATGAACCTTTAGCCATATTTCTCATATCTGATTACTTCTTATTTACTTGCTTTTTACTTTTATTGTTTATTTTAAGTTTAAAATTACTTCAAAACCCCCTTTCTTTTATTGTTCTTAATTTAAGTTTTAAACCTGCAATTTATAAACTAAAACTCAATCCCTGTGGACTTAACCCTTGCTAACTACTATACTTACTATTGATCATTATAGTGCAAAGTTAAATAAGATATACTCTTTTGAGTGCATCAAGTTTTTGGTGCCGTTGCCGGGGATTGCTTCCTTTAGTTTATTGGTTTATTCTTATTTTCTGTTCTAATTAGTTTATTTTCTTGTTTTCTTTTTCAGTGAATGTCCCAAACCCCTGAAAAAGACAAAAATCACTTAAGACTTAGGAGAATTCTGGAATTCATAACTTCTTACCAACAACCAAACGAGGAGTTGATCCAAACCATCCAAGAGGAACAAGGAGAGATGGCAGCAAACAATCAAACTCTTAAGGAGCTAGCCACTCCGGACTTGGATCAACAACCATTATGCATAGAGTATCCTACTCTTGAGGTAGCATTTGAATTAAAATTTCGTTTGATTCATCTTCTTCCAACTTTTCATGGTTTTGCAGGAGAGGATCCAAATAAGCACCTCAAGGAATTCTATGTAGTATGTTCTAGCATGAGACCAATCGGAGTCATGGAAGAGAAAATAAAGTTGAGAGCCTTCCCGCTCTCTCTAGATGATTCCGCAAAAGAATGGCTCTACTACCTACCATCCCGGACCATCACTACATGGAATGGGATGAAGAAAACATTCTTGGAAAGATATTTCCCAGCATCTAAGGCTACCAACATTAGAAAAGAAATATGTGGGATTTGGCAATACAACGGAGAGTCATTGTAGGAATATTGGGAGAGGTTCAAGAAACTTTGTGCATCATGTCCACACCATTAGATAAGTGAACAACTTCTCATCCAATATTTCTATGAAGGTCTCTTGCCCATGGAGAGACGCATGATAGATGCAGCAAGTGGGGGAGCTCTAGTTGATAAAACTCCCAAAGCTGCTAGACTTCTCATCTCCAACGTGGCAGCCAACTCACAACAATTCACCATGAGAGATGAACTACTACCATAACCAAAGAAAGTGAATGAGGTAAGTATATCATCCCTTGAACAAAAATTTGATAAACTGATTTCTCTTGTGCAACAAATGGCTGTAGGTCAAACTCAGCAAATTAAGGCTTGTGGTATATGTTTAAACATGGGGCACCAAACTGATATGTGTCCAACACTTCAAGATGATCCAAATGAACACATAAATGCTATTGGTGGATTTCCGGGCCAACCACAAAATTATGATCCCTACTTAAATACTTACAATCCAGGATGGAGGGATCATCCAAACTTTAGATATGGAGGGAATCAATCACAAGTTGCTCCTCCACCCATTGACAATAGACCACCGGGTTTTCAGCAAAGAATGCAACAACCATACCAAACCCGACAACATGTACCACCACCACAAGATTCAGGTGAGTCTCTAGTAGATCTTGTCAAATCCCTTACTACTAACCAATTGCAAATGCAATAGGAAACAAGGGAAGCAAAGGCAAGTATTCAAGAGACAAAAAGGCAAATGAGAGAAATGAAAACAATGATGAGTCAATTGTAGACTCAAATGGGACAAATGGCAACAACGATAAACTAATTGCAAGTATGAAATTCTGGGAAATTACCTTCTCAAACTATAATGAATCCTAGAGAAAACGCAAATGCCATAACTCTAAAAAGTGGGAAACAGCTTGAGACAGCACAAAAGGATAAGGCTCAAGGGGAAGACAACACCAATGCATCTTCTTCACAACCTAATGAGCCACTTGTTAAGGTAACTCCTAAACCATATTTTCCTTTTTATATAACGCCTCCACCTTTTCCAAGACGGTTAGAAAAGTCCAAAAAAGAGGAACAAGAGAAGGAAATTTTGGAGACCTTCAGGAAAGTTGAGGTAAACATTCCTCTACTAGATGCCATAAAGCAAGTGCCACGATATGCAAAGTTTTTGAAAGAGTTGTGCACTTCTAAAAGAAAGCTCAAAGGGAATGAAAAGGTAAGTGTGGGAGAAAACATTTCAGCTGTTCTTTAAAAGAAACTCCCACCTAAATGCAAGGATCCAGGTATGTTCACCATTCCTTGTAAAATAGGAAGCACTAGGTTTGAGCATTCTATGCTAGATTTAGGAGCATCCATTAGTGCCATGCCTTACTCAATTTATGCCTTATTAAATCTAGTTCCATTAGAAGAGATCAATGTCATAATACAACTCACTGATCGCTCTAATACTTATCCAAGAGGAGTTGTAGAAGATGTTTTGTACAAGTTAATAAACTGGTTTTTCTCGCTGACTTTTATGTTCTTGAGATAGAAGATGAGATGTCTTCTAATCCCACACCTATTCTATTAGGGAGACCATTCTTGAAAACAACAAGAACTAAAATAGATGTGCATGATGGAACTTTAACTATGGAATTTGATGGCAAGATAATTTGCTTTAATATTTTTGAGGCAATAAGATACCCTAGTGATGTACACTCTGTTTTTACTATTGATATAATTGATTCTTTAGTGCAGTAGGCTTATGAGTTAGATGGTGAAAATAGTTTGGAAACAACCATTAGCAAGCACCTCGGCATGGAAAATTCTGAATGTAAAGAGGGCTTAATGTTGAGTGAACATGTGAAAGAGGCATTAGCATATCTCCAAGTGTTGCCACCTCTTGAGAAAAGGTTTGGTGTTTCATTTATTGATTTGCCTTTATCTAATGAGAAACTTCTACCTTCCATTTTGCAGGCACCAACTTTGGAATTGAAACCATTACCGGACCACTTGAAATATGTGTTCTTAGGTGAAAAGCACACATTACCGGTTATCATTGCCAAAGAGCTCACACCTTTGCAAGAAGAGAGACTTATCCGGGTGCTTAGAGAGCATAAGACAACAATTGGATGGACTATTGCCGATATCAAGGGAATAAGCCCATCTATGTGCATGCACCGTATTTTATTAGAGGAAGGGTCCAAAACAACAAGAGAAGCACAACGTAGATTGAATCCTCCTATGATGGAGGTGGTAAAAAAGACGATACTGAAGTTCCTAGATGTTGGAGTGATCTATCCCATCTCGGATAGCAAATGGGTGAGCCCGGTCCAAGTAGTTCCTAAAAAGTCCGATGTAACTATTGTAAAAAATAATGAGAATGAACTTGTTCCTACTAGAATTCAAACAGTGTGGCGAGTTTGTATTGACTATCGCAAACTTAATTCAACAACTCACAAAGACCACTTTTCTTTACCTTTTATTGATCAAATGCTTGAAAGGTTAGCAGGCTATTCTCATTATTGTTTTCTTGATGGATTTTCAGGTTATAATCATATTGAAATTGCTCCGGAGGACCAAGAGAAAATGACCTTCACATGTCTATTTGATACCTTTGCTTACCGGCGTATGCCATTTGGTCTTTGTGATGCACCAGCGACATTCTAAAAGTGTATGGTTAGCATATTTTCAGATTATGTAGAGAACATCATAGAAGTTTTTGTGGATGATTTTAGTGTCTATGGTGATTCTTTTGATAGATTCCTAGAGAACCTTACACTTGTACTTAAAAGATGCATGGAAACTAACCTTGTATTCAATTGGGAAAAATGTCACTTTATGGTAGAACAAGGAATAGTTTTAGGCCATGTTATTACTTCTAGAGGGATAAAGGTTGATAAATCTAAAATAGATATTATGCATTCTTTACCACCTCCCACAAATGTGAGAGAGGTTCGTTCTTTTCTTGGACATGTAGGTTTCTATAGAAGATTTATCAAGGATTTCTCAAAGATAACATTACCTCTTTGCAAGCTGTTACAAAAAGATGTGGATTTCCACTTTGATAATAAATGCAAAGAGGTGTTTGAAATATTGAAGGGACTTTTGACATCGGCTCCTATCATGCAACCACCAGATCGGAATGTACCTTTTGAAATAATGTGTAATGCTAGTGACTATGCCATTGGAGCTATTTTGGGCCAACGGGTTGGCAAAGCCTCACATACCTTATATTATGCCTCCCGAACTCTTAATGATGCTCAATTAAACTATTCCACTACTGAAAAAGAGCTTTTGGCTGTTATATTTGCTTTAGAGAAATTTTGTTCTTATTTAATTGGTACTAAAGTAATTGTATTTTCTGACCATGCAACCCTTAGGTACTTGCTCACAAAGAAAGAGGCCAAACCAAGGTTGATTAGATGGATACTTCTCTTACAAGAATTTAACTTGGAAATAAGAGATAAGAAAGGCAGTGACAATCTGGCTGCGGACCATCTTAGCCGATAATTCATGTAGAGGATGCACTACCATTGCATGAGAACTTTCCAGATGAGCAACTATTTTCCATGAGCACAACAACTCCTTGGTATGCTAATATTGTTAATTACTTAGTCACCAACCAGTTGCCACAAGAGTTGACCATAGCCCAAAGAAATAAGATTAAGAGTGATGCCAAATACTACATTTGGGATGATCCTTACCTTTGGAAGCATTGCTCTGATCAGATTATAAGAAGGTGCGTACTTGAGTCTGAATTTCATTCTATTTTAATCTTTTGTCACTCTTATGCATGTGGAGGGCATTTTGGATCCAAAAGAACAACCATGAAAGTTCTTGATGGTGGATTTTAATGGCCTACCTTATTCAAAGATGCATACCTCTTTTGCAAGTCATTCGATAGGTGCCAAAGAACAGGTAATTTAGGTGCTAGAAATCAAATGCCTCAAACTCCAATGCCTATTGTTGAAAATTTTGATGTATGGGGCATGGATTTCATGGGACCTTTTCTTTCTTCTTATGGCAATCTTTATATATTACTTGTTGTTGATTATGTTTCAAAATGGGTGATGTTGCAGGTGAAAATATCAGTGTTCGCAACTGTGAGAGTCTGCTGGAGTGGGTGTGACCATTGTAGTGGCAGAGACTAAGGCTGAATGCTAAGAGACACTAGAGTACTGATGTGTTTGGTGTGCTTAAGCCAAAATAAGTGGCACTTAGGTGGGCATTAGACACATGGTGGTCGAAGTCAACAGATGTGCATGGCACTTGGGAACCCAAGTGGTTAGTCTTTCGCCGAGTGTACAAGGCACTTAGGAACTGAATTGATCATTCTTCTGCTGGAGGTTTGTGGCCCATCAAATCATATCGGGGGATATCGGCACTCATCGGGATCGAAGTGATCTTCACTAATTTGATGGTTTCTTGCAAGGAAGCAACGAGGTGAGAGGGGCATCGAATGTTTACCTCCGGGGCGCGCTCCGATGCTCAAGTCAGTATCACCTCAAGTGTTGGACACATAAAGACATAGGATCACTTAGGATCACTCAGGATCACTTAGGATATCCAAAATATGAAATGTAGAGTAGGATAGGGAAAACTGATCTGGTTAGGGACTTTCTCTCTCTAGTCCAAATTTTAGACCTATGATGGGATGTGTTGGAGTAGGCTAGGGGTAGCATACTTATAGGTTGACGGACGGTCCAGATTGTGCTACGTGTCAGCATCTGAGCGAGGGTGCATGATAGGTGATGTAGCTGCATTGCACCCAATCTGTACCTATTTATGTTGGGAAAGCTGTGTAAGAGCTATTTCGGTGTTTCGATTTCGCGTTCGATTCGGACAGCTGGACAACAGTGGGCCTGGTTCCAGGTCCTCCCTAACATTCAGTCCCCCTTCAAGATCGAAAGTGTATATCAGTTCCAGTCACTTGAGGAGGATTGGGTGCAATGATGACCGAGTTGAGTGTGGTGCGTCTCTTGGGGCGATGAAGAGTCCAATGGGCATCTTGCGACTCTCGACGTGGGCGTGCGAGAGCTCTTCATGCCCTACGTGCAAATTTTTGGTAGGACATCTTCACTTCTGGTGATTGAGTAATCACATATGGAGCTTTGTTGTAAAGCTCGAACTTGGGTCATCCTTAGTGTATATCCTCATCCGTTTTTCTTGTCCGTGAAGGGTGGTGCCATGCTTGGGAGATAAGCGTCCGTTAGTTGCTATTTTTTGCACGTTCGGGTTTCAGCTTTGTGACCCCGTCATGTGTTTAGAAAATTTAGCTTGCAAATTTAGTTTTTTTTTTTTTTGTGCATGTAGAGGAGTTACATTTGCACGTTTGGAGGCCAGCGTTGTGGCTATTCCTTGTGCGTAGGTCAGACGAGTTTTGCTACACCTTTGTTTGGAGGACCCTTGTCCATTCAAGTGATTTGCGAAAAGGTGGATGTCTGGCCTCATTTGTTTTTACAGCGTGTCATAATGTGAGTGTATCACTTTATGCTATGCTAAAATGAGCGTTGATTTGTCACATCTTTCGGAGGTGTCCGAACATTTTAGAGATGAAATATGTTTGGTTGAGGTGTAGAAAACATCTAGGAGATGTGTTTTAACATCTTATTCTATCCGTGTGTTCATGGTAAGCCTCTAAGTGGTTTTTTTTGAGGTGCGAGGCATGCCTAGGAGGTGTGTTTAACATCTTCTCCTATTTGTATGCTCGGACTTCCTTATGATCACCTTTGAAGAGGGGCTAGAATTGCTTTGCACGTTTAGGAGGTCGGACTCCTATTGGAACGTGTTTGCAATTGTTATGGCCACCTTTCTTCTTCTTCTTCTTCTTCATCTTTTGCACGTTTGCGTAGGTGTTGTATGTCTTTGACTTCACTTTTTGACATAGGGATGGATGTCGAGGTTGTGCCTTATGGCTGTACCTTCTCCAACTCCATCTTTTTGTTGGAAGTGAGCTACAGGTTCAACGATTGTTGCCTACATCCTATTTTATTCTTCATAGGATGCCATGGCCCATTGGGATGTCTTGTGATGCCCTTAACATTTTCTAAGTTGTGCGCCATTTCTTTTGTCCGACCACCTTGTGGCATGAGAGTGTCTTGGTTTTTTCCAAGTTGTGCGCCACACTTGTAGTTGTTGTGGAGTAAGGGCACTACTCTCTCTTTCGAGAAGTTGAGCGTGTTTGCTCAAGTTTCATCTTCTTGTTCGAAGTGGTTGGATGGCATGTCTTGACTTGTTTAGAGACATCCAACATCTTTTATGGTTTTGGACTTAATTCTGAGAAAGCTTGACTTGTTTAGAGACATCCAACATCTTTTATGGTTTTAGACTTAATCTAAGAAAGCTTGACTTGTTTAGAGACATCAAACATCTTTTATGGTTTCAAACTTAATTCTGAGAAAGCTTGATTATCACTTTTTACATGTGAGTTTGGCTTCTCTCTCTTGCCGTGGTTTAAGTCTTGGCCATGTAGTGCGTTCTCCTCCTCAGTGGGACGTGTTGTTGGTTATTTCAAAGCTTGTGTTTCCTTCTTTGACTTAGGGGGCCAACGTCCGCATCTTTAAGCTTGCATTGGCTTCTTCAACTTAGGGGCTGATGTGCAAATGTCCGTATGGACCCTGCTCATTTTTTCAAGATTGAGTAAGAAGTCTTTGCTCAAGCTATGCTCATCCTCTGCCTTGTCCGATTGTGGCGAATTGGAGGTGGAGCTAATGATTTTGTTGCTCTACACCATTTCGGGAGAACGACGATATCTGTATTTTGCTCTACTTTTTTTCTTCTTAAATGGTAATGTCATTGGTCACATAAGTTCACATAGATGGGCATTGGCGACTCTTTTTGTTGCATAAAGGGTCTCATTCCCTCCTTCAAGACTTTGGATGAAGTTGTGAATACTTTGTCCGAGTCTATTTGTTGTGAAGGTAGCTCATTACTTAGTCATTTCTTCAGACTTTCGTTCTTTTTGAACTTTTGCCATTTCTCCAACTAGTCTTGATGTGAGGCCCGGCCGTTTCGATCTTTTTTTATTATTTTTCCTCTACAATTTTTTTGTCCGTGGTATTTGTTCATTTATGCATGTCACTCCCTTCCCTCCTTAGCGCGAGTTGTGGAACTCGTGCGTGTTTCATGGAGGTGAGTATTCACATAAGTTCTTATGTGTGATCAAAGTTGTTGTGGTGTTGCTTCAGCATGTAGAGCTATTGTGCTGAGGATGTTTGTGCTTGTTTGCACGAAGGACAGCGAGTTGCCTGTTGTTGTGCTCTCGGTCACACAACTTAGTTCTTGTGCGCGAACGTGCTTGTCGAGATGCGGATGTCTTTGAGGTCTCTTCAAGGATGCTCTTTGTGATTTTTTATTCATCCGAGCCTTTTTTCTCTTTCTCTTTTGATGTGGATTTTTCATGTCTTCCCAAGTTCGAGGCTACATGGGTGGCCTGCCATGTGTCTGTTATTGGCGCCACTTCTCTTCATTTCCCAAGTGTTTTTGGAGCATGTGGAGTCTACTTGCTTGATTTCTCAAGTAGGGGATATATCTCAACTGATGTGACTTAAAGCTTATTTTCTTGTCTCCTTTTGACTTTGGCCTTTGGATATTTCCTTCCCATTTGCTAGATCACTTCAAATTTTTCCCTCTCTTTCTCCCACACATGCCTTTATAAAAACTGGGCTGTTGTCTTCTTCTCCTCATTTGTAAGCTTTTAAGGTAAGAGTAGAGAAAAGTTAGTGTGAGGTAATTTTATCGTTCACTTGAGTTTTTTCGGACATCTCTTTTTCAGATTTCAAGGATGACTTTTCACATCGGGAGGAGGTTGGCGTGCGCATCGAGTTACCAAGTAAGTGACTTCCTCTTGTCTTTTTGTGCTTGTCGTTTAGTCTCTCTAAGTGTTTTGTTGTTTTTAGCATGCTTTCCTAAGTGTTTTGGGTTTTCGGACATGTCTCCCCAAGTGTTTTAACTGTCGAACATGCTTTCCCAAGTGTTTTGATTTTCGAACATGTTTTCCCAATTGTTTTGATTCTCGAACATGTTTCCCTAAGTGTTTGGATTGTCGGACATGCTTTCCCCAAGTGTTTTGGCTCTCGAAAATGTTTTCCCAAGTGTTTTGGTTCTCGAACATGTTTTCCCAAGTGTTTTAGTTCTCGAACATGTTTTCCCAAGTGTTGAACTCGTGTTTAAGCTTTCCCAAATGTTTTGGCTTCCGGACATGATTTCTCAAGTGTTTTGACCCTCGAGCATGCTTCCCCAAGTGTTTGGAGATTTTCAACCAAGTTTTCCTAAGTGTTGTTGCTATTACCTAGTCCTTATTTTAGGAACACTTAGAGTCACTTGGGTGTACTTAGGATGCATCTTGAAAATCTAACTTAATCACTTGGGAACACTTGGGAATACTTGGGTACTCTTGTGATTACTTGGGAACACTTGGGATCACTTAAGAACACTTTAGAAATCCGTTTTGACACCTTGGAGAACACTTAGGATCACATAGGATTCGCCATAGAAGTACGTCAAGACCACATTGGAGAACACTTGGGATCACTTGGGAACACTTGGGATCACTTAGGATTCGCCATAGAAATCAGTCTTGACCACTTTGGAGAACACTTGGGGCCACTTGGGATCACTTAGGATTTTCCATAGAAATCTGTCTTGACCACCTTAAAGAATACTTGGGATCACTTGGGAACACTTGGGATGACTTAGGATTCGCCATAGAAATCCGTCTTGACCACCTTGGAGATCACTTGGGATCACTTAGGATTCGCCATAGAAATCCGTCTTGACCAGCTTGGAGAACACTTCGGATCACTTGGGGTCACTTGGGATCACTTAGGATTTTCCATAGAAATTCGTATTGACCACCTTGGAGAACACTTCAGATCACTACGGATCACTTAAAATTTTCCACAGAAATCCTTCTTGACCACCTGGAGTGTACCTTGGAAGCTTGTTTATTGTTTTTGCAATCTCAACCCATCTCCGTGGTGTCTTTCTCATGCTTTTATCTTTGGTCTCCATGTGTTTCTCGGACAAGAGTATGTGGAGATGTTGTGGATTTCTTCCATTCTTCTTACTTGGTCTGAAACCCATGTCATCCTCTATTATTTATTCTTGACAGGTTGTTGATAGCTTCAACGTGCTTGCGGTGTCCATTTGTGACGCTTTGTAATGATACTTAGTGAGTTTCTCTTCTTTGATGGTTTCGGATGTGCATCCTATAGTGATGTGCCATTTAATTGATCCAACTTCTATTAACTTTTCTTTGTAGATTGGCGTGGTGGCTCATTGTTTTCCATTCTCCAATTTGTTGTTATCCAAGTTTGGTGAGTCCGATGCCTTCGTCGACTTCTTATAGTGATCGGACGACAGCTCTAATTCGTCAAGTTACTCATCCTCTTCGTCTTTGGGTAATGCCAATGTTGGTGAGTGATAACTCGTATAATTATATAGTTTTTAGTTATGTTTTATTATTGTTTTGTGTCAAATACGAGTATTATTGTTTAGTCTAATTGTGTTTATGATCTTTTATATTTTTATGTATTTTGGTGTTTTTCACAAGTTTCTTTGAGTGATTTCAGATTACTAGAATTAAGGGCAAATCCAGTTCAGTTCCAGTTCCGACACCTTTTGCCATATCAGCTATATCTCGAGTTTCACTGAAGCAATAAGGCTGAAATTTGTAGCCGTGCAAAGCTAAGAGGCATATCTATCTTTTTCATGTTTTACACTTCTTGAAACGGAGTCGTTTTCCCTAGCGAAATCGACCATCAAGTTGGCTGATGTGCAATGACGTCTGTGCTGACCTGTTTTCGTATTTTGCCCATATCTACTTATCCACATCAGCAAATGAGCTGATTCCAACGGCTATGGATCCGTAACTGATAGGGGAACCTTTTTCTAGAAGACCATGTGATCAGATCAGGCCTCCAACATTGACGAAATCGACCATAAAGT